>LPNX010941272.1:74247-119520 GCA_001517045.1 Pseudotsuga menziesii | reverse complement strand
ATGCCTGGTGGGTAAGTACTCATATGAATAACCAGAACAGTTCTGAAAAATCTGACAACACACATACATTTACCTGATACAGACATTCTAATTACCAGTGCAGCCCAGAAATTACCCAATTAACACAGTCTCTTGCCAAAACAATCATGGCTGAAAAATAGAAAAAATAACAAAAGACTTCCCCTGTTGTTTTCACAACATCCCGAGCCTGAAAAGAATATCTGCATCCTTCAAAAAGAAATCTAATAAAACAAATTTCTGTACATATATACAAAACAATTTATTGAATGTTATTATGAGGAAGTGGGGGATGAAGAAGTCATTCCTTCACCTACCAGTTCTAACCCAGATTGCTGACTCATGGTATGAATGAACTCTTGCTTAGAAATGGGTTTGTGATATACCTTTAACTGATGCCCATTCACCACAAAAGCAGTCTGTTCTTCATCAATTGTCTTTATTTTGACAGAACCATTATCAAAAACAGTCACGATCTCATATGGTCCCATCCATCTGATGGTAATCTTACCTTTGAAATGTTTGAATCGTGAGTCAAACAACAATGCCCAATCACCTTCCTCAAAAGTATTCTTCTTCACAAATTTATCATGCCACTTGGTCTGCTGATTCTGTATTAAAACAGTTCTTTGGACAGCATCTTGTCTGATTTCATCCAGCTCATTTAATTGCATCAGTCTCTGCTCCTGAGCTTCATCTAAATTCAGGCTTAATTGCACAGCAGTATGAAAAGTCTTCACCTGAAATTCTATAGGAAGCAGAACCTGTTTCCCATAAACAAGCTGATATGGGGTATAACCTGTGGTATTTCTCCATGTGGTCCTGTAAGCCCACAGTGCCTCTGGTAACCTGTCTGCCCAGTCTTTGTGATGCAGCTATACAATCTTAGTTAGAATGGATTCCAACACCTTATTCATTGACTCCACCTGCCCATTTGTTTGGGGGTGGTACGGAGAATATTTATAGTGCTTAATCCCGTACTGTTCTGTAAGTACTTTCATGGATTTAGAGACAAACTGTGCTCCATTGTCAGTCACAATTTCATGAGGAATGCCAAAGCGAGTAAATATTTCTTTGTAAATAAATTCAATGACTGATTTCTCAGTGGCCCTCAATAGAGCTTTTTCCTGTACCCATTTAGTCACATAGTCAGTGCATACTAAAATGTACCTCTTTTTCCTTAACATTTGGTGAGATTGGCCCAACAAAGTCCAATCCCCACTTCTTGAAAGGTTCAATTTGTACCTGGGCCTGTAAAGGCATTTGATCTGCAGTAGTAGGTCTCCCCATTCTTTGATAGCTGTCACAGCCCTGTACATATTTTTCAACATCTTTAAAGAGTGTAGGCCAATAATACCCCTAATGCAACACCTTATATGCTGTCCTCTTGTCTGAAAAATGCCCTCCACAGGGTCCATCATGACAAGCTTGAAGGATGTCATACATCTCATCCTCCCTCACACACCTCCTGATAATCAGATCTGGACCGGTTCGGAAGAGGTCATTACCTACCCATGAGTAATTAGCACTTTGCTGAATAATTCTTCGTTTTTCGTAAGCTGACAGATGAGTAGGTAGTTTCCCTGTAACCAAATAATTGGCTATATCTGCAAACCAGGGTGTTTTAATAGAAACAACAAAAAAATGTTCATCAGGGAATGTATCATCTACAGGAACATTATCATCAGCATAAGTTAATCTGGAGAGGAATTCTGCAACCAGATTTTCTTTCCCTGGTTTGTCAACTATGGTGATGTTAAATTCCTGTAGCAAAAGAAACCATCTAGTAATTCTGCCACTAGTGATAGGTTTATTCATTAAAAATCTGATAGCAGAATGATCAATATGAACAAATACATCATAACCAGTAATATAATGCCGAAATTTATTGATGGCATGCACAACTGCTAGAAACTCTTTTTTCAGTTACTGTATAGTTTAGTTCTACAGGTGTCAAGTTTTTACTGATGAAATAAATGGCATAGTAAGACTGGTTTTCTTTCTGTCCCAACACTCCCCCTAGGGCAGTGTCTGAAGCATCAGTTTGTATGTGGAAAGGCAAGGACCAATTTGGTCCCCTCAACACTGGTGTTGAGGACAATTCTGACTTTAGGGTGTCAAAGGCTGTCTGACAGTGTTGATCCCAGCAAAAACCACTGTCTTTGGCCAATAATTTGAACAAAGGGGCTTCTATCTTTGTAAAATTATCAATGAACCTACGATAGTACCCTGCATGTCCCAGAAAACTTCTAACTTCTTTTTGTGTGGCTGGTGGAGATAGATTAGTAATAATTTCAATTTTTGCTGGGTCTACCTTAATTCCTTCTGATGAAATGTGGTGCCCTAAAAAAATACCCTCAGTTAACATCATCTTACATTTTTCATGGCTTAAAGCAATATTTGTTTCCTGACACCTAATTAACACTTTTTCCAGGTTGTCTAAGGCTTTCTTGAAATCATTACCATAGACTTTAAAGTCATCCATATATATTTCCACGCAGTCATGTACTAAATCAGCCAGAATACCTAACACTGCCCTCTGGAAAGTGGCAGGATCATTACACAGTCCAAATGCTAGTACCTTGTAAGCATAATTCCCACATGGGCAGGTGAAAGTGGTTTTTTCCTGATCTTCTGGGGCTATTCTTATCTGGTTATACCCACTGTATCCATCCAGAAAAAAAAAATATTGTTTTCCTGACAAGGTATCCAAAACTTGATCTATGAAAGGAAGAGGGAAGTAATCTCTAAGAGTTGCTTTATTTAATTCACGAAAATCAACACAGATTCTCCACTTACCTCCCTTCTTCGGAACAATCACCAATGGAGATACCCATTTGCTATCAGAAATGGGATAGATGAAATCTGCATCCATCAATTTCTGTAATTCATCTTTCACAATGTCTTTAAGCGCATGATTCATTCTTCTTTGTGGCTGTCTTACTGGTCTGATATTTTCCTGCATATAGATGTGATGAATGCATGTGTCGGGGTGAATTCCTTTCATGTCTGTATAGATCCAAGCAAATGCCCCAGATTGTGCTTTAAGTAAATCAACTAACTGATTTTGCTGGTCTTGAGACAGATTTGCATTAATAAACAAAGACCTCCCTGGGCTAATCTCTATTGGCATAGTTGAGGCTCCAACCTTCTCATCTATGAATAAAACTACTGCTGATGAGGTGGCTAAATGGTAGTACTGTTCTTGAAAATCTTCTGTGAAAACATTGTCTAGATCAGAGAAGGACTAGGGGAACTCAATACTAGTAGTGGCTAAGACAAATTGCTCTAGGATGTCATCCTTAGTCTAGTCTTCCAGCCCCATAGTTTGACTAATGGAGAGTAAATGTTGTTCCACGTCCTCATCCCCGTAAGGACTCTCTAGCCATAGCATGTTTTCTGATACAGGCTGTGCTGGGGGATAAATAATGAGATTCTGTAGAGAGGTGCCATTAGATATAGTTAAAATGCCTTCTCTACAACCTATAAAGGCATTGTCCATGGCTAACCAGGGCCTGCCTAATATAACAGGATGTTCCCCCATTGGATGTTTAGTTTGGAGTACCAGAAAATCCACTGGATACTCCTATGAAGCTACTGTGACAAAAATGTCATCTAGGGCCCCCACATGTTTGACTGTGCTCCTATTAGCCAACTCCAAAATAGTAGGAGTAGGTCTGAGGAGATTGTGCAACTGAAGTCTCTGCATGGTGGTCATAGACATGACATTAATGGAAGCACCCAGGTCAACTAGAGTGTTTCCTATTGGAATCTTATTAATGAAAATGGTCCCACTGGGTTCCTAGGATTTGCAAATTTTGGAGGTAAGGAACAGTCTGAAATGTAGTTGGACAGCTGGCCTAAAACATGTATTGTGGGTGGGTCTTTTTGTTTTCGACCAGGTTTCTTTAAGCATAGTTCCCTTACCAATTTTAAATAGATAGGGACATCTCTAATAGCCTGCAGTAATGGAATCTTGATACAAACATTCTTTAACTCATTTTCCCAATAAAACTGTGGACGAACCACAGGCTTCTCAATTAATAACCTTTCTGGGTAAGGAGGGTTGTTATTCACCTGTGGATGAGCAGATGATTGGGAATGAGTTCGCAGTGCTTGAGTGTCTTCTGAGGCAATCTACACTTCTTCTTCCTCTGTAATCTCTTTTTCAGGGTTTTCTTCTCCAGTCTCTTCGTGAATAATCACTGCTGGAGGGGTTTTATTTAATGTCTTCCCAGAACTTAATTGAATTTCCTGTCAAGGAGCTGAATGGATTATGTAAGTTGGGGCCATATGAATTTCAGCATTATGTACAGGATGGGAAGGTCTGTTATTAGGATTTGGGATAGGATGAGCTGGAAACAACGTAGGTCTAGGTGGGTTTGGGTTTTGATATTGTTGTGGAACTGGGGGTATGGGAGGAAGTGCAGGTGGTGTAAATCTAGGTAATAGCTGCTGCATATTTGGGGGTATTGGAAAGTAACTAGGAGGGGCTGATGATTATGTTCCTTTATAAGGCTGTCCTTGTGGTCCCCCATATGACTGTCCTCGCCAGCCTTGCTGCCATGGTTGGGTCTGAGTTGGCTGAGAGGGCCAATTTTGCCACATTTGTGGACTCCATGGCTGCTGAGATTGCTGCATAGGATAGTAATATGCAGGGTTTGGAAAAACAGGTTCTGGGTACGTATTTTGGGGTCTAGCCTGCCAGGGCCTTTTTGGTGCATATGATGAATCTGTAGGTTCAGCATTAAGCTTGTAAAAAGCTTGCAGCTCTGGTAAAGAAGGGCAATTTTCTGTAGGGTGCGGATCAGATCAAAGAGCACAGACTGCAATGGGATTAAGAGGGCACTCTTTCAAAGGATGCCTCTTTCTGCATTTAGGGCAGAATATGTGCAATGCTGCCATGTCTTCTTCCTCTTGCCGTTTCTTTGTTTTCAATGCATCAAATTGGGAGCTTAAGGTGCCTAAAATGTCTGTTTTGAAGTTTTCTAACAGGTTCCCTAATTCAACTCTTGTGATCCCACTAGTTCCTGCTGTCCTAGAAATGCGGGAAGGAGCTTCCCTTGTGCTTTTTCCTGCTTTCGCTCTACTCCTAGAGTATTTTCTACATAGTTTAGTAATCTCCTCAAAATATTTGCGAGATACATCACTTGATGCCATCAGGTTGAGGATTTCCACATATTCCTCCAGAATCCCGTTCAGAAAAAGAGTTCTGACTGCATCCTCTTGTAAGGTATTATATTTGGACTTCTGCAGTACAAACAAGAAACGTTCTAGGAAATCCTCAAGACTTTCTTCTTCATGCTGTTGCATTTTGAAGATGTCATTTTGAGAATCTCTAGGTCCACAGTAATCTCGGTATTTTCTGAGGAAAGCACTCTTCATTTCTTCCCAAGTTCGGATGGTGGACTCCCCCAGACTCATAAACCACCTAAGTGCAGCATCTTTAAGGGTGGCTGGAAATAGTTTTAACTTCTGTGCATCCTGTAGATAATTGTAACTCCTGCACAAGATGTCAAACTCAAATATAAAAGTATTTGGATCTTCAGTACTCTTCCCATAGAAGGTAGGTAATGAAGATGCTGGGATATTTTTCATGCTGACATCTCGTGCAAGATCTAGAATAGGAAATCCAAAAGTTGTTTCAGTTCATCCCTCATGTTCTCCCTCTCCCTCCATCTCGTGTCTGGTTTCCTGATCACTCATAACAAGAGGGTTTCTAAACCAGTTGACAGCTAACCTATCTCTTCTCGGGGATGGAATGAAATCCCAATGGTCTGGCCTGGGCCAAGATTGAAGATTGAAAGGTAAATCTGTGGTAGATTCTACTTCAGAAACCACTGGATTCCTAGTATGTCCAAGAAAGGAATTTATTCTTTCTATGTTCACTGTGTCCACCAAGTTGGAGTCTCCCTTTGAAGGTGAAGCTTGTTGGGTCTATGGGGTTTCTACTGAAGGTAACTGTTCACCGAGCACACTCTCATTTCTTGCTGAGATGGTCCCTAATTCCACTGAAATTTGTGTGTTATTGTTTCCAATTTCGTTGCTGGTGTTCCTATCCCTAGGGTTAGTGAGGGGGGGGGGTTTCTATTTCCAACAAGATCGGAATGAACCTTAATAAATATTCCCCTACTATCTCTGGGTCTCATCAAAACAATTACTAAAAATAACAAGACTTTTAATCAAAATAAATTGAAATACCTGTGCCCCAATTGGGTTTGAAGGAACCTGATATGAAATGGGCAAGTTTTCCTTACCAACCCTTCTCCGACAATATGCAACAACTAGTCACACCTAAAAGCTATTGTAAAATTAGATTACTGAAATTAAACACACCCAACTTGCAAAAGGACAACCACACTTGCATGAAATTAAACTACGAAAAATAGACACTCTCTACAGGAAAGATAAACACACTTTTTGCAGTAAAATAATTCAAACATGCAAAAAAACAACCACACTAACCAGAAGGAAACAACAAGAATTTGGGGCAACCCACTAAAGTGGATGCAGCAGGCTGTTACACCACAGGAATCCCATAGTGAATTCGTCTTTGCATCTTAATGTTTCCCCTCCACCTTGTTGTGTACTGTAAAAAGATCCTATCTACCTGAACTTCTCAATCTAATAAATAGAAATGAGCAAAATACCAGCTTACCTTGGAGCAAATCCCCGGCAACGGTGCCAAAATGCTGGTCAAAATTAATATTACTTAATTAACCTCAATTTAATTATCAACCGGAGAATCGTAAACTTTGAGCTGCTACACTATATGTGCAGGCAAGACAGTTTTAATGCTCGTGCTGACAGAAATGCTAGTCTACTTCAAAAAAAGCAATGAAATGGATGAAACTATTGCTATCTTGGACTCATAGATCTATTCTAAAACAAAAGGGACTGAATTTACTGACTATCAAACTTAGCATAGCCTACAGCAATCTACAGGCTACAGTAATTCTTTGAAAACAACCCTAATCTTTCAGAGAAATCCTACCTACAACAATGCTTCAAAAGAACAACCTGCTGATAAATTAAACAAACCCTTGAACTACAGCAATCCCTTAAAACACTCAAGAGTCCACACTCAACTACAGTGCTAATGATTTATTCTACAACTGAAAGAGCTTAATAAGTTTCAAAACAAACATGATCAATTAACCTGAAAACTCCACCATTAATCCTACAAGATCTAATGCTTAAATCCACACTAATACTTCTAGAATTATTGCCGTAGTAACACATGTGACCTCTTGACTTTGAATTGTCAACACACAACCTATTATAATGAAGCTTGGCTGGTTATCGTTATCCCAGTGTACTCTGTTTTATTTTATACACACTAATGCACACAGGAAAACGCCAAGGTTATTCAAACAATACTCATTAATCAATATTAGGGCTGTGTAAGAAACATTCACTGGTTCTGGCCTGTATATACAGACTGTGAAATTAATATTGATTTGAGGAAGCAGTATTATAAACCAGCATTCCTTTCCAAACTCATGCAATATCAAATAGCACAACTTCAACTCTTATTTAATCACTTATTTAAAAGACTATTTAACAAACCCTATACGCTCTGTAGGCTACGGTCTTCAAACCCTCTACAAAATATTACAAATGCTGTTCAACTCCAACAAAATATCCTACAGCTCTGCAAGCTCGAAAGTAAAAAGGATGGGCTGTTCGTCAATTATTCTCACACTGCAGCAAAAGGATTATTCAACAGCTAGAGTTGAGTTCATTATCCAATTTGCCAATACCACGATTCACACTGGAAATACAAAGGAAAATTTAAATACACACCATTCCTCAATTTATTCTACAGTCCTGTGAACAAGAAGAGTCTAAACCAATCCTGTAGTTATTCATTTATCGCTATATGCTGGCAGTGAAGACAATGTGAAAGCTCAGTCTACTTGTAATTCTTCACAAAGTAAAGCTTGAATCAAACCATCACACGATTTATAAATACAATAACCCTAAACAACAATCATAGCCATTAATATAAAATCCACGCTGAAAACCAGAAAGGGGTGTTAAATAAAAAAAAAATTCCTGAATCTATTCAGCAAGCTAAATCAATTGCAAATGACTAAGAATCTGCAGACATGCATATGAGTAAAACCATCAGCATTCTATAGAATAGTATCAAAGGAAGAAAAACGTTATCCTGCTATTGCAAAATACACAATGCGAAATACCAAGGGTTGGTGTTGAAGGGGGCCCTCCCTCAACGCCTTCCAGTTCTAAGTCAAAACCTTAAAGGAGATAAACGCTGGTTGTATTAATGAAATGAAGTATTACAATCTTCTCTGAGCATCCTCTTGTTCTTAGGGTTTCAAGAATCCCTTTTATACTGAAAATACAGACTAGAATCGACCGTGAGACAGAGATCGATCCTCGAACAACCCTACAGTTAACTCAGCACATCTGAGCCAAATATGGGAGCTCGAATCCCCTAAAATCTATACAATACTAAAGCAAGAAAGCAAAAGCTCCTCAATCAAAAATCATCCCCAAAACGGCACCTGGAAAGTCTGCGTAGGCATCTGGAAGGCGATGGAAGCTCAAGAGACACCCCAAATGTGGATCGAAGCCCCTGAATCACTGGTGCAGGTAGCGTGAATCTGCCCTGGAGCTCTAAAACCCCTGCACAAAGGAAACAACGACCCATCAGTTGACCGGATATTTATATGTAGATTTAAAAACCCAATTTATGCATAAAACAATGTAAAATAAGAAATAAATAACCAAAAATCACTTACCAAACCTTTGTCCACGTTGGTCTCCATAAAAACATGACTATGCACAAATCAATACTAATAAAACTAACTTATCATGTGGTTTCATAAGTTTTATGCTAGAAAATGATGTATTGGACAGCCAATAATAGGAGACCAACACAATCTCTTCTCAGGACAAGACCGTAAGCGTCTGGTATATCAGCGAACACAATATTAATGACTTGGCACAATTTATCATTTGATGCCAGATGGACTAGGACATCTTCCATCTCACCAATTACTTTTAATTTCATCTTGTCCAACTGAACAACCCTCCACGTGGATGGCTTAGGCTTCCCATTGATCTTTTTACAGACTGATATTGGCATGACATTAACCAACACCCCTGAGTCTACCAAGCAATTATGTACATTATGATTGAAAATTTCAAACATGAGGAGGAAAGGTGGATGTTTTCTTTTAGACTTACCTCCAACGCTTGTTTCGCCAATTTCTTCTTCTTCCTGAGGTTGATTGTCAGTGGGCAACTTCTCATCCGATGCTTCAAGTGCTTTCAATAGTCTTTCTTTTTGCTGTGGCACTTTACACATTTTGAATAGTGGAACATTCACTTTTACCTTCTTTAAATCCTCCATGATGTCATAATCCATCGGCTGCTCAATGGGATGAGGTTTATTAGCATTCATCTTTCCTTCCTTTGGCCTAGCCAACGTATTATTCTGCTTCAGATCTTGGCTAGTAATAGTGAATTCTGTAATCTTATCATCTAAGGATTTATTTTGAAATTTCTTTACATTTCTTTGCAGCCTTTTGATCTTTGGTAGAATGAGATTGTTTTCTTTAATTGGCCCTTGGCTCCTTGTTGCCACATTGGTTTCCATGACGTCCTTGTAGCCCTGATTCTTTTCCTCTTCAGGATCAAATAACGAAACAAAATCCCACAAAACCATGGTTTCCTCTTCTAGTTCCTTTGTTGACGTAGTATTCTCTTTTCTCTCTTCATATCCATCTTCTGTTAATCTAGAATCCAACAGCTGATTCATGACCAACGTCATCGAATTTATCCATTGAGGGCAATTCTTTTCAGAGTGTGGCTGTTGGTGGAAAGTGCAAAAATTGTCCATGCCTACCTCTGTTAAATTCATAGATGCAGTATTGTGAGGAGGAGGTTGAGACTGATTTTTATCCTCTCTTTTCTTATAATATGGCTTATAAAACTTTTGTGTTTCCTTCTCTTTCTCCAAATCTATGATTTTCTTGGAAAGCTTCTGCATCATTTTTGCCATATTTTCATAATCTGGCGATTTCTCTTCCTTAGGCTTAGTAAACAATAAGGCTTTCCTTCCTGCACCTTTCTCTCCTGACTGTTCTGGATAATCTTCAATACTTTCTCTTTCAGCTTCCACTACTTCTGCCTCTTCATAGGTTTCCGTCAAAGTAGGCTTGGCCCTACCTTTGGAAAACATGGCCAAATCAGGGTTTAAAGCTGAAGTATAATATTCAATCAGAACTTTGTCTGAAGGTTTATCCGTTTCAGAAAAATTCTTGAGATAGGCTACAAACCTTTGTGTGAAACTGTGCACCTTTTCCTTTCTTTATTTCTTCAAGGCGCATAGCCCTTTCATGAGGGTTGCATGAGTTTTCTGAGTTGCATACTTGCTTCTAAAAATTCTTTCGAAGCTATCCCAATCAAGGATAGAGTTAGCAGGCAACCCAAAGTACCATGATGATGCAGCTCCTTTAAGGGTATGCGGGAACAGTCTGTAGACTACATCTTCATACTCCCTGGCCCTTAATCCTTCAATTGCCAAGTAAAAACTTTGTAGGTGATCATCTACTAGTATTTTCTCATTTGGGTCGAACTTCGGCAACATCTTGTCAAAGGCTTGAGGTAGGTCATGTAATGGAGGTGTCAGGTTTAACGGTGATCTGGCTCTCCAAGCAAGTGGTGGATTTGGTGGGTTAGGTGGTGGACTAGCATTTACTCCTTCCATGAGTCTAGGTGGAGAGTGAGGAGGTGAGCCAATAGGAGTGCGAGCAGGAGAACTGTGAAGGGGATTTGGGCCTTCTTGGTTCAAGGGTAGTACAACTTCCTGTAAGGCTGTTTCTACAAGTTCTTCCCAGTCTCCAACCAACACTGATTCTTCTACTATAGGACGATCTTTCCTTTTATATTCTCTTCTGGGCAGTTCAGGGATGATTGGAAATCCTCCAATCTTCTTTACATATGCCCTGGTGTGTCTTCTCATATCATTAACAACTTCATTGCCAACAGAATATAGATGTTCTCTTTCTTCCAAAATTGGATTATGAATCCCACTGCTTTCAGAACTGTTACCGATGGAATAATCTCCGGAAAATGGGTTTCATCGGCCAGCCATGCACTGGTGACCCTCCTTCTAGCGCCAAAACTGTTGGGGCCCAGAAATTCACAGGAAACAATAGTAAGGGATTCTCCCTAGTCAACGTTCCCAACTAGCCCGTGACTGTTTGGTATAGCGAATCCATCCGGTTTGCGGTCCGGCTGCCGTAGGTCAAGTACAAAACAAAGGGCTTTACCGGTTATGGCCCGATCCACCGAGTTTTTGTATTTTGACTTAAATTATGAAATGCACGTTCCTAATTAACAATGCAGAGTGATAAAGATGCAAAGAGAATTCATAATGTGATGCACAAGTTCTTACCTCTCGTCTTAGAACTCACAAGCATCTAAATCATACAAACAGTAATAAAATAGAACTAACTAAACTATCTCTGGAGAGCTGTATTAATTCATGAGTAATGCAATACTGTTCGGGTGTTATGGAAAATCACATATAGCTGTTCTTATAACCAAACATATAAACAGAAGTAAAAGTATACATGAAAAGATAGCTCATCAACAATTAAAACATCCCATTACTCATAGTGGAAGAACACCATAAAAATACTGAAGAATCTTCAGACAAGAACATAGGTTCAAGAAATTAGAACACTCTTATAGCTAATGAGACACAGCTGAAAACAAAATAGTTCACATTCAACATTGCTCATTTAAACGCATTGATCCATTCCACATAGCACTTTCTCCAACAGGTAAAATTTTCACTTTCTGGTTTGTAAAACAAAATAGTTCCTCTTACAAGCAAAAGGTTTACAAGTTTTCCAGGGGAAAATCCCCTATAACTTCTAACTTTCAAGTATTTAAACAAAACAGTAGATCGTTTCGGTTTCCCCCAAATGTGTGACTTTTCCCTTCCTTCAAAACGCTTCATCTTCTCATCTTATTTTCTGTATGCGTTCATGATCTGATTAGTAACGGATAGATCTTTTGGGTCTATGCCTTTGTCGCCATCCATTTTGTATTTTCCTTAGCTTGTCTTTCTCGTGATCCTGATGGCTACAGTTCAACCTTTCCTAAAAATGCCTCGCTATGCCTTCACACCGCGGTAGTCTGAAGACGTCCTTTGAGTCCACTTGCGATTCAATAGAGTGTATCATTCATCAGGACTGCGTTATAAAACAAAGCAGCACATTATACCAACTGAAATGGCCAACCCAAAAGAAATGGCCAGGTGCACCACTTGTTCAACGCCGACACCACTACCTCGACCACCTCCAGGCTCAACACACATCACCAACGGTAGCAAATGGGAAACTCATCGGCGGCTCAAAATACCAACATCAGAAGGGTAGACCAATCCGCAGGCGGGAAGACTTTAAATTGGCAATCAGAGGATATTAACATCGGAGGCTAAACAACTTTCCCAGCCGCAACAGCGGAAGAGACATAGGTTACGGACAAGTGACCGAAAGGCAGGAAAATTCCCAATCGGAAATCGGAAGGGTAACCACATCAGAAGCCAAATGACTTTCCCAGCTACAATGGCGGAAGAGAAAAACTATGGGTCCGCGATGAAAAGGGTCAACACTGATCGACAGTAGGAGCTCTTTATGTTTCGGACGCTAAGCTGCTTTGGGAGCCGCAACGGCCGAAGGCAGAAGGACAAAAGCAGCTGATTTAACATAGTGTGACGCCCGATTTAACAAAAAAATTAAGTGTTTGGAAGCTTCTTCTTTTTTTAAACAGAAAATCAACAAAGATTTAAAACCAATTTTACTTCCAAAACCGCGGACTCAAAGAAAAAAATATCTGATTTATCACTGGCTAGTAAACCAAACTCACATCTGCGATCAATCACAAAATTCAAACACAAGCAACCCTTGAAACCGGCTGAAAATCAGTCTGGACAATCATTCGAAATTAAAACCCGACCAATAAGTTCCAGGATCCTATGATTTAAGAACAACACTAAATCATGAGGAGGGGCCCAAAATTTTAAGAAATTTTGGGAGAACGGTTGCGGTTGCAACATGTATGTATGAAGGAATTAAGAATTAAAATAATGATTCATATACTTCACATCAAAATGGTGTAGTTGAGTGGATGAATCACATAATCATAGAAGTCACAAGAAGTATGCTCAACACCTCTTGGTTGGATAAGGTATTTTAGGTAAAAGTTGTTAATACAACTACTTATCTAATTAATATATCACCTATAGCTGCGTTAGATGGAAATATTTTAGAGGTTTGGTGTGGTAACTAGTAGATTATTCTCATTTGAATATATTTGGTTGTGATGTGTTTTTCCATGTTACTAAAGAAAAGAGATCCAAGATTGACCCAAAGTCAAGGAAATGTGTTTTTCTCGATTATGATAATATATTAAAAGGGGTATAAACTTTGGGATCCTATTTGAAATGAGCTAATTTTTATATGGGATGTTAGGGTGTTCCCATGAAGACGGTAACACTTTTTGGCATGTGTATGGTGCGAATATGGAAAAAAAAATCTCAATCGAGATTTTGTTAATCCCTTGATTGAGCTTTCAAAATATTGATCGAGAACTTAATGAAGTGCTCAATCCAACTATAGATACTTATCGATCTCGAAACATTGATAAAGCTCCTATGTTTGTTTTAAACTATATAAAGGAAACAACTCTTATGTTATTTCAACTGTTGCAAGAGATCAACCGGAGTTCTAAGGGTTGCACCATCCATTCTAACCAATGAAAACCACAAGGAATGTGCCACTTCCTTGCCACCACCCCCTGCTAGTAATCAACAGTCAAATTTCCCTCCACGCTAAGTGGTAGGCAACTCAAAAGCAAAAAATACAAATCTATGCATGTATTGATTTTTTTCCTTAGTAATTTTAATGCAAATTTTGTGAAATTCATAATTTTTGTTATGTTTTAGTAGTTTATATTTTATTAAAAAAAATAGTTTCAATACAAAATTTTCAATTTGGTTTCATTCCATTTTTTCAATTTCATGAAAAATGAAAAATAAAAAAATAGCAATTATAATTACTTTAATGTTTAATGAATTGCAACCAAAACCTTAAACCTGTGGCAACCAAAATGTTAAAATGACAACCAAAACCTTAAACTAGTGATAACCAAAACCTTAAACTAGTGATAACCATAAACCATTAAACCAATAACCACATTAAACTGACGACATTTATGCTGACAGGTTTATTTTCAAGTGTGTATCGACAAGTGGAAATGCTAGTGGATTTTCTTTAATCCTACGACAAGTGGAAATGCTAGTTGAAGTCGTGAGATTGGTTCCAGAGGTCTGAGTGGAATACCGAACTCCATTCAGTAACTGAAGGGCTACCTTTCGCAGTTCTTGGGATATCCCTGTATAGGGGTATTGCGGTTAAAGGACCAAGCGGCAGATTTACCTTTCTGGACGTGTCATGAACGGGGTATCTTAGTTGCCATTCTTCTAGGATTTGACTACCCGGTGTCCCTCCCGATAGGGGGATACCTTAGCCACTTGGCTTCCCTATTCATATTGTCTAACTTGGATTTCATCACCTTGCAGAGGATATGTCTAGTTAAGTCATAATACTTTTAGTTAGGTGTTTGGATGCTCCCTTACCTCCTTTTGGTCTAGTGAGTCCACCGGTTTTTATTTTTGTAGGCAACCTGTTGTTTTTTGATATTCTGACCATTTCTGTTGACACTCCGCCTATTGTAGCACGCAGTTACAGTGGGTGTTTTGAGTTGGTTGTTGGCCTAAGCGCCCTATTTTTGAGCTCTCCTTCTGCACACTCGGTTGCATTAGAGTTTTTTGAGCTGATTTGTAGTTACCTCAACCCACAGAGATTTGACATCATTTATCACCATTGCTTCCCCGAGACATTCTCGGCGCCTCAGAGGCGAGCCCCCACAGCACGGATCACTTGATACCACTCATCGTAGATCTCGAGCCTTGTCACTTGACTCCACTCGTCAGCGGCATAGGACTCCGTCACCAGATTCTGACGCCCCTTATTTTACCTCAGACTCGGAGCCTGAATCCGAGAACACCCTTTACACCGCCCCTACTAGACCCATGGCTGGCGTAAATCCCACTCCCTTAATGGGAGGGACCATTGGTGGCACATCCACCACTACACCAGTTACCACACAGGCTATGGGTATGCCCTCCACGGGGCCCCCATTTACCGTCCCCCTCACGGCACCTATTCCCGCAGCAGGAATACCTATTCCCACTCCATCAATGGTTCATACTACCCATGTTGGTGCAGGACCGTCCCATACCACCTTAGTTCCCCCACTTGGGGGTAACCTCCCTCACATGACCCCTCCACTTGGGGGCATGGGCCCCAACTTGATCCAACCCACAATCGTGTCACACCCTTCGTCCAGTTTGCCATACATGGCTAGCCTCAACCTACCTGACCTAGCCAGATTAACCAACGACCCCATCCGACACGACCCTGCGTGGCCCCACATGCCTACCAAGCTCCCCTCTGACATCCCTAAGTTCGAGGGTAAGGCAGGTGAGGACCCACAGAACCATATCATGTCCTTCCATCTATGGTGTTCCTCCAACTCCATAGTAGATGACTCTATTCGCCTCCGTTTATTACAGCGCACTTTCACTGGCTCTGTTTCCAAGTGGTATATCGAACAACCCCATGGAACCCATGCCACCTTTACTTCCCTTGCCTCGACCTTCTTGTAGTTCTTTCAGTTACCTGTCCGCTATGACGCAGGCGTTGAGATCCTACTATCATGCAGACAAAACACGGCCACCCACATCACGGACCACATTCATGAATGGCGTCGACGCCGTAGTTTATGCAAGATCAAGTTAGACGACTGGATCTTCCTAGATTGGTTCCTCAAATCCCTCCTTCTGCTCATTGCTAAGGATGTGGCAGCCGAAAGACCCCAGTCGGAGGAAGAGGCTATCCTTAAAGCCCAACAGTTCGATCTCATTTACGCCCAGTCGGGTTATCTTTATACCATCATACCTGACTCCCCTCGCGGCGATCCCTCCCAGCACGATGCGCCAGGGGCATCCCACGCTGCCGACGGCATCATTGGCCGTCTCTCTTCGCAGCCTCAGCCATTTTCCATAGCCCGTCCTCCCCCTGGCCCTGAACCTTCGCGGGCTACATCACAGTCCGGAGCAACCAACTCGTATGCTCAAATGCCACATCAACACCATTCCCATGGACCCTCCTGTCCACCTCAGTGTTTCGGCCATATGACTTCCGCTTACGCCCCCCCGATCGCTCCTCAGCCCTACTATCACCAGCAGGCTGCACCAACCCCTGCGGCACACCCACAATCCGCTCCACAGCACTATCAGCAACCCCCTCAGGTTGCTGCACCTGCGCAGCCTCCACCTACATATCATCCACCGCAGCAGGCTCCAGCCCACGCGCAACCTCAGAATCCACCTACTGTCCAAGGGCAAGTTTACGCTCAACAAAACCCACAGCAAAACCAGAACAACCAACGCAACCAGGGCCAACAAAACCGCGGCAGGGGCCAGAATTTGCGAACAAATTATCCTTGTTCTATTTGCGGGGTCTATGGCCACTACACACATTTTTTCCCCCACATGGAGCGCGTTCGGCAACTTTGGGCTGAAGATGCCCGCCGTCAAGGGTAGGCGGCTCCTCAAGCACCACCCAACCCCCCACAACCTCAACAGCCACCTTTGGTGCTGCAAAACCCCTTACCAACCCAAGGCGTAGTGAACACTCAACCGTTGGCTCCCCCTCAAGCCAACGCGACAACCCAACAACAAATCACTTACACTGCTCCTGATCAACTCGTGCTTGACTCAGGTACCCACCACTTGTTGATGATGTCCTCCGATGAGGTCAACCTCCAGACCCGACGGAACCAATATGGCTCCACCTCTGAAGCCATATGTAACCTGTCCCATAACACGCGAACTCCTACTACTCAACCGCCTTTGTGGCCTCAACCCCCTTTAGTACCTAGTCACATTGGTGCTACACCCATCCATACCATTCCTTTCCTCTTCCCTCCCTCAGGAGTGGTTAGCACCCCGGTCATGGCCACCCTCAGTCTTCCTGGGTTAACCTTAGGATTACCCGTTTGGTACCTTTCGCCTCTCGATCGTCCGCCGACACCAGATGTCGTCCTGCAACCGGTGCAACCCATTGTCACTACTAGTCAACCACCTCCCGGTGTCGCTACCCCATCATCCTCCACAAAAACCCCCCCTCCTCTTACCAAACCCACTGGGGGCAGAGGCCCCCAACCTTACACTACTGTCCCACCTCCTAAGACAGTCAAAAACCCCCCTGTGTTTCGTGCTCCTCCCAAATGTGCGCTATGCGATGAGTTGGGCCATGCGACTCACCTATGTCCTCAGTTACCAGCATTAAAGGAGTACATGCAAATTCTCGACGACGACCCCACCATCCCGGTTGTCTATCTAGATCCAACCCCTACACCTCGCGACAAATCCCTGCGCACTAACCACTCCTATGCCTTATGCGGTGTCTACGGGCATTACTCACATCAATGTCCCGATCTTCCCGAGTACAGAGCAGCTCTCTTTGAAATGAACAATCTGGATCTTGAGACAGCACCACCCACCATTGTGGAGATCCACCTCCCGGACTCTCCCTCTTCCGAAGAGATTAATACCATATATATGATCTCTTCCGTCACTACACCCCCATCAATCGATTTGACGAACCAAACATTCCGTACGGATGAGGAAATTCTCGAAGCTCTCACTGCCCCGGATTATCCTTGGGATGACATGCACCATCGTTCCTACTTCCTCCCAGATGAATCTTCCTCTAACACTGCTACCCAATTTGCAGTTGAATCCAAAGATTTCCTTCCCTCCAAGGTCGACTGGTTCAAGGACCCTATCCCTGCTCCTGACGCCTTCGAAGAGGGCAACATGTCCAACATCTCACCTGTCATCCAAATTGACATCACTGCCCCAGGAGGCACCCCCGAACTCATCACTTTAGGAGCCTCTTGCAGTAAGCAAGAAATTGAGGAATACAACAAACTCTTCAGAGGATTCCGCGATGTCTTTGCCTGGTTTTATATCGAAATGCCCGGTCTTGACCCTGCCATTAAAGAGCACCACATTGACACATGGCCTGATGTACCCCCCGTTCGTCAGAAACAACGTCCCATTCATATCTAGCTACAGTTTTGGAATCAGCACGATGAAACCATCACAATGGTCACCTCGTTGCATTATTTTGTTCTCCACCATTTTTTGCCCATTTTTTCGATACCAATAGTCACCTTGGTTTGCGTGCCACTTCGGCCGCTCTCCATTTTTTAACACTTTTTATATCGCCGGATTCATTTTTCCGAGCTCGTGATGATGCTTGAGATCATTTCTCGCTCTCACTTGGTACAATTTCAACATTGCGTCCCTACACCTTGCCGCATCAATTTGCGCGCCACATCGGCCGTCATCAGATTATTTCACACTTTTTACATGAGCCATCCACTCCTGTCATACTGCAAATGTTTCATTATTTTTCCACCATTCATTTACCCCGCAAGGAGGCCCATCAGTGTTCCCTCCCACCCTCAGTCCTGGTCATCATAAATATTCCTTGATTGAACACTTCCTCCTTGCCTGGCCATCATTTTAGAGTCTTCTTATTTGCTTTCAGACTCCTTAAAATTGAAAGCAACCACGAGCATGAACTGTCATGAGCTCGTAAAATCCACACGGCAGTACCATTCCATCATTCCAGAGTCTTCTTATTTGCTTTCAGACTCCTTAAAATTGAAAGCAACCACGAGCATGTACTGTCGTGGGCTCGTAAAATCCACACGACAGTATCATTCCATTACTTCAGAGTCTTCTTATTTGCTTTCAGACTCCTTAAAATTGAAAGCAACCACGAGCATGAACTGTCCTGGGCTCGTAAAATCCACATGACAGTACCATTTTATATCCACACTTCTTATCGTTCACTAACCCATGAAGAAGTCCCCCCGCGCCCCTTGGCGCTATGATCGATCATCTCGGTAGCACCACCACCAAGGTCGCCTTTGTTCAAGAGTATTCTACAGTATCCTACCATCACAGCTTGAGTCTCCCTCAGCCCATTCACCCTCAGATCCCATACAGCTATGATCCTTTTACCACCATTCAGTCCCATATGCTGCCCGATCATCCCCCCCATCATACTCTGAACAAAGGAAGTTTGAGTCCACCCACTCTACTTGCCCAGTTATTTACCCCAGTTTATCAACCCTGCCGTCAGTACTATCACATTTCAGTTTTTTACCTCGCGCTCCTGTCAAGGAAACATCACTGCCTTGATAGTTGCAGGTCTCCCTCTGTTGACAACAACCCCTCTATTCCAAAGGATAGACCTAGAGGCCCCTGCGCCTTGGACCCATCACCATCTGTGATGAGTGCCTACGGACCATTTTGGGAGGATTCATCATTGCCTCTCCGAATAGTTGTTTCTCACATGCTCGACTTTAGTACCTTATTCGCATCGTTGAGAATCGCGTAGGATGTATATCCTTTCCATTATGTGTCGAAGACCCCGTATTTCCCCCGACTCTAGCACATTGGTGAGTCACTTGGGAACGGCCAGTTATATGTTCACATGGATGTCCGGGCTACGTTGGCGATTGTATTCGGAAGCCATCCAGTTCCATGCTTCCTCGAGTACCCAGTTGAGTTCCAGATCAGCGTACCATTGCACGTATGACCATTGTCACTTTGATCCAGCAGCGCATTAGTTCCTTTGGTACCACATTCAGTAGCACTGCTGTCATTCCAGTGCATCAGTTATTCAACTCCGACATGGTTAGTCCAGCAGTATGTTCCAGATTTGTGTCCCTTCTGGACACTTATGATGTACACAGTGGGTTTCTATGTACCCTACTGGTTCCTCCTTTCGGGCCTCACAGTCACTTTTATGTATCTTGATACGAGCATGGGTATGTTCGCCTCGTCCATATATTGAGATTATTCCTCATTCAGCCTTTGAGGCCATTTATATTACTTGGTTATATCCTGATACGAGCATGGGAATGCCCGCCTCGTCCATGTGATCAGATGATTCCTCATCCATTATTGAGGTTATGTACTTTTTAGTTCTTGCAGGTGGCTCGAGATTGATGTTCCGGGCTCCAGTTGGTTTCTTCTCTTCTCCACACCCCAGAAAAAACAAATATTACTTATGATGTCCATCAGCCATACGATGAGCTCCTGCCCTCGCACATCAGGGGGCAATCTGTTAACACCCAAAAAGGGTTCACTACCTCATCTACCCCATTACATGGCTCATTTGTCCATTTTCCCACCATATTTCCATCACAAACCCATAAAACCATGCAAAAAAGTCTCCAAAAGGATTAAAATTCCTCCAAAAGGCCATAAAACCCTCTTTTCCTCTAAAAATATCCAAAAATCTCCAAAAAGAGAGAAAAAATATAAAATAATGAGGAAAATGAGGAAGAAACCCTAACCCTAAAACCGCATGGTTTTCAACTATAAATAAGTGATGGAGACCCCTTATTTCCAATCCACAATCACAAGTATCCTGCCTCTGCCAAAATTGCTCGTGAAACCCTAGCTCACCATTGAGAGCCCCTTTTGGCCCATTTCCACCATTGGAGAAAGAGAAGAAGCAGCTTGAAGCTCGGAACCACCGACTCGGATCACCGCAAAGGGCTTCACCAACCTTCCATTGAAGGTCAGATTAATAAAAGTCATTATTTACTTTCCATTATTTTGCTTTATGAAAATGTTTAAATTTAGTTTTTAATTCTGTTATAGCTTTTAATCCATACATCATTGAACTGCTACTAAGGAATCCATTGTCCTTAGTAGGTGCTCATTCGCACAAGCTAGGTGTAAAACCCTAGCAACACAAAGGATTGTAGAAATCGATAACTTACACATTTACTTAAAATACAAGAGGAAACAAAGATTTGGATAATTTAAATCACAAGAGACCATCTCTTATTTTTAATGAATGTCAAATTGTAAAGGGATAATACCCTAGCAATGTGTTATTCTTTTTTTTATAGTGTTGTTCACCTTACCCCCAACAGGGCTTGTTAAGTCCATAGGAATAATGCATAGCGGTCCCACCCAAATGGGCCTCAACCATTTGCTATGATTATTGATCTAATCCAATGGGGACATCAAGTGAGGCCCTTATATATCGATGTATGGCCTTTCAGGGATTTGACCCCAAGACCTTCTACTCACAACTTACAACACTGAACCATTTGAGCTAGCCCTCCGGGATAGTAGCAATGTATTATTCTATAAACAATATCCTAACCAATAACGTGAAACAATTTGAACTAAAGATACCTCTATCCAAAATCCCACCATCCTAGATTGTAGTCCCACATTCATGTCTAAAAATAAATTGTTTTTTCATTTTACATGATTTCATTAATATGAATAATTTAACTTGTTATTTCTCTTATTTATATGATTATATTAAAACAAAAGAGCTTATTCCTAATTTACTTAACATAGTTTTCATTGAAAATGTGCATGTATGTTGACTCTATGTTGATATATTAATTTATGTTTTTTTTAAATTTATATTTAGATATTAAGTCAACAATGTGATAATTGAAAAAATATAAATTGCTTAAATTATAAAATCTTATTTAAGGTTTTAAAAGAATATATAATAAAATTAATTTATTAATTTAAATATATTATAATTTCAAATAAATAAATTTCAAAATATATTGGCTTTAGCTATGGTATATTAAGAATGATTGTGAAAATGAGATATATAGAAATAAATCATGATAAACAATGTTATTCTTTTCAATTATATAAGTTATGCCTCATTATCTAAATTAAACTTCATTGACATGTTCATCACAACTTATTACATTGATTTTAATAACATAACTTCAATAATATATATATCACTTCAGCGAATCATCATCATCATATACAATGTCACTACTATGTTTTTAACTATACAAATTATCACATCAATATTATTCAATAATAACTTCTTAAAACTTATGTTTATACAAAATAGAGTTATTAAGCGAATCATCATGTATATGTCACTACCATTTTTTTAACTATACAAATTATGACATCAATATTATTCAATAATAAACTTTTAAAACTTATGTTTATACAAAATAAAGTTATTATGACAAAAGCATGAAAAATCAGTATTAATAAAATCTCACCCGTTTTATTATAGTTTCAAATTATATATTCAATCTTGATATATAAAGTTTGTTTATATATATATATATATATAAGTTTTAAAATATATTGAGAATATAATAATAAAATAAATAAATACATTAAATATAGATAAATATATAATAATATATAATAATGATAAAAACATTCTTATACAATTACCCGCATTATAGCCTACCTAAATCCATGTCATTGTGCACCTAGGTAAAGGACAATGGAAGCATATTTCTTGTTAATAGGTGCCACACCATCACAATTACAATCAACTTCCTCTAAGACCTATAGTGGACTACGATAAATTACACTCGTAGCAGTCCAATGAATTGCAAGTATATATATTTTAACCTTTTACTAGCTTAGTATATTTAAATTCAACTTGAATAAACACCTAAAATTGGTCGTTAAGAATTTTAATGAAGTGTTAAGGAAAATATATACTAGGGAATAAATTTTAAGTGGCCTATTATAAAAAATATTTTATAGTATTTATCATTTTTTTAAGTTATTTATTGTTGGCTATGGAGCTTGATCTTCCTAATTCAGATATTTTATTGTTTAACCATGTTTCTACCCCAATTTTACTATATATTCATCCCAACAAGGAATACGGGGATCAATAGGCTCCTCGAGGGGGTTCAGGGGTGAATCCCTTGAAATATTTTTTTTGAGATGTTTGTTGACCAATAGTTTACGGGCCCATGGTATTTTCTCATGAAAATTTCCCTATAAAAGGAAAGCATTGTAATACGACTGGGTATTGTATTGTATTCTAGCATTATAAGACGATCTTTGTGATTGTGTGAGAGAGACTATGAGAGAGTGAAGAGGAAGTGAAATGGGTTTGCTACGAATTTCCACATCCATTCATTTTGCTATATGGTATACCAATAAAAAGGAATGGAAATTTCTATTTGGAAGAAACCCATCTTGGGTTAACCACGTTATATTTGGTGTCTCTCTTGTAATGTGTTTATGTATTTAATATTTGCATCTTGTTTATTGTTATTTCTCTGTGTTCATATTTTTCTAAGAATTGGTATTAGAGCCAAAAGGTCTATTTGGCTGGTAAACGCATAGGAAAGAAGGGTTTGTGGTTCGATTAGGAGAAATGATAAAAGAAGGAAAGTTTAGGCTTGAGAAATTTAACGGCCAAAACTACCATTTATGGAAGATGCAAATGGAGGACTATTTATACTAGAAGGATTTGTTCCTACCATTCGGAGAAAAAAAAAACAACAGATGACTATGAAGGACGAATAATGGGAAATTCTTGGTAGAAAGGAATTGGGAAAAATATGGTTGTGCCTGGATTTGTTGGTGGCTTTCAATATTTCAAAAGAGAAGACAGTGGAGGGTGTGGCTAAGATCTATGAAAAACCTTTGGATTCCAACAAGGTATTTTTAATGAAGCATTTATTTAATATGAGTATGTCAGAAGTTGGATTTTTTGTTGACCATTAAAATGAATTTAATATGGTTACTAATCAACTAAATTCTGTAGGAGTGAAATTTGATGATGCGGTTAGGGCTCTTCTAATCTTGTTCTCATTACTAGAAAGCTAGAATGGCATGGTCATAACTGTAAGTAACTCTTTAATCGATTCAAACACTCTTAAATTGAATGGTGTTGTTGGTGTTATTCTTGGTGAGGAAATGTGAATAAAAAGCATAGGTGAGACATCTGCATTGACTGTGCAGAGTAGGGGAGAAAAGGGAGAAATGAAAGATCCCGAGTAATCATAGCAAGTATAAAAAGGGCATATCCAAGTCCAGAATAAGAAAGATAAAGTGCTAGAATTTTGGTATGAGAGGACATCTAAAGAAAGACTGCAGATATCCAAATAAGAAAGGAGATGAGTAGTAGAAGACTAATCAAGAACATAATGTAATAGGTGATGTGTTACAAGATGCTTTGATTCTTGCATTAGATAATACTAGTGATTCCTAGGTAGCATATTCAGGGGTGATCTAGATTTGTGTGAGAATGAAATGAAACATAAAATATATATTCAAATGCATAGATATATATGGTGATAAACACAGTGATACAGTAAACTTGAATTCTATTAAATGAATGAAATAGAAAAAACTGTAAAAACAAAAGAAGTTATAATTGTGGTAGTTGTATCTTTGAGAAGAGATGTGGCGGCTACACTCACTCATGAAAATCTGAATATAAAAGGAAGTCAAAAGTCCTTTATCATAAAGTATTGAAGAGGAATAAAACCCTAAACCTAACCCTAGGATATGAATCATCATGAATTTTGCAGCTCTAAGGTGGTTAGTTGAACAATCAACTTCTTGGGGTCATAATGTTAGCATACGATATCTGTTTGGGGCGATCAATGGCCCGTTGGAAATTTCTATCCGGGATTTACAAATTTTGAATGGATCCAAATGATGTCAAGGGAAACCCTATTACCCTCTAGATCACTAAAAAAATTTTTTTAGGGCCTCAAAACGGCCCCAGAAGTCTAGGACCTGAAAAACCATAGAAAATTACAAGAAAATTGTCAACATGAGAAATTGTTTTGAGCAAGTGGAATAGCTGGGTGGCCACCTATACCCATCTAGATCACTACTCCACCCTTAGGAAGAAATGGTCTCCATTGCGTTGAGTGCCCCCATAAAATGAGGAAATTTATGCTGAACTTGACTCTTAGTGAGCCACTTTCCTTGGTGGAGGAGATGCCCTGCTTTGACAACTCGATATAGTTGGATATTCTATTTGCGGGTGTCCTTAACGTGTGTGTATATTATATGATCAATGGTTGCATGTTCCATGTAGTCGGGATTAATCTCTGTAGGTTTCAATCATTCTGCCACTTTCGAGGTGTCCAACAATGGTGGAAAATATGGTCAAGGGGTCTCCACATTGAATACTGGATGCATGCCAAGGAATGGAGGAATGATTAATTTGAAATATTTATCACCAAATTCCTCGGTGATGGTGTATGGACCATATCGAAGTGGATGAAGCTTGTGATGGGGTCCTGTGAGCCTTTATTTCTATAAACGCAACCAAACCTTATCCCCAACCTAAAAATTGTGTGGAACCCAATCCAAGTCATGTTGCTGTTTTTATTTAGTATTGTCCTTCTCCAAAATTCCATGGACCTATTGGTGGATGTGATGGATTCATTTAACAAATCTGGTGGCCTTATCAATCTCATCTTGAGCATGGGAATATTCCTCCTATGTGGATGTAAGGGGAAGAGATACATCCATCGGGGCCAATGCTTGGAAACCAAAGCACAAAAGAAAAGGGTTGTGACCGATAGAGCTATGTAGAGCTTGGTTAAAGATATGTTGAACATAAGGAAGGATCTCATCCCATGTGTGGGGATGTTTAGATTTGTACATTCTCAGAATATGCACAATCATGTGGTTGACTACCTCTATTTGTCCATCTGTCTGGGGCTGGAAGGAAGTTGATTTTTTATCTTGGTATCCATCAATGACCATAGGCTAGAATAGAAAGTGCTCGAGAACCTCCTATCCCAATATGAAATGATAGTCTATGGCAGCCCAAAATGAACCCAAACATGCTCAAAGAATATCTTAGCAGTGGCTTCGATAGAGATGCTCTTCTTACAGGCTATGAGAATGGACATCTTAGAGAAGCGATCCACAACCACAAACACAGTCATTACCATGCTTAGTTGAAAGTAGTCCTAACATGTAATCCATGGACATGGATTCCCATGGCACATTTGGAGTGGGAAGGGGGGTGTACAACCATTGATTTTTAATGGTTGGTTTTGTGATGGCGCAGGAAGTTCAGGATCTGATATATCAGTTGGAGTCTTGTCAAAGTTTTGTGCAATAAAAATAATTCTACAAAACTTCCACTATCTTCTCAATACCAAAGTGCCCTGCCACTCAAAAGTAATTTGCTTCCTAAACCATATTAGCATGCTCGCTTGAAGGAACACAGAGATGGCCCAGGTGGCATAACAAGCCTTCTTGAATATGTAAGTTTGCCACTGGTGTACCTGCACATATCTATTAGTAGATAAGAGAAAACTTAGTATCATTGTCATATAGTTGAGGCCACCTATAGGTCTCATGGCCACAAGAGTTGAGCACCATGGTTAATGCCTCCACTAGAGGTCGATTGAGGAAATAAATGAATCGATTGGTGTTTCCCTTCTTATATTTAATGTTCAAGTGAGACAGTTACAAGTAAGTGGAACACTTCTGGTGGTGGTGATTCTGTAACTTTCCTTGAGTTTGCATGAACTACAAGGGGTTATGATCCCTGTGGATAACTGTTTCTTTTCCAAGGATGTAATTCTTCCATTGACGATAGGCTTAGATAATGGAGTACATTTCCTTGTCATAGGTGTGATACTTGCGGAATGTATCTGAAAGTGTCTCACTGTGATATGCCATTGGATGACCATGCTGAGTGAGGGCCGCACCAATAGCATACTATGAAGCATATGTCTCTATCTCAAAGGGTTGTTGTAGATCTGGTAAGATAAGGATAGGCGTAGGACATAAGTGTTGCTTCATCTCCTCAAATTCTTGTTGTTGTGGCTTCAGCCAGATTATCTTGGCCTTATATCTCCCTCTAGTCACTTGGCTAATGGACTAAGCAATATTAGATAAGCCCAACCAAAATCTATGATAGAATTTTGGAATGCCTAAGAAACTACAAATCTCTTTGAGAGTCATCGGGGTTAGCCAATAACGAATCTCTTGTATCTTGGTCAGAATTACATGAACACCATGTTCATCCATAATGTATCCTAGATACAAGACCATTTACATTCCAAATGAGCACTTCTTTATATTGGCATATCAATTGTGTTGTCGTAGGGTGTTGATGACCTTGTGAATATGCTAGAGATGTTTTTCCCATTTTCTACTGTAGATGAGGATACCATATAGATATAAAACCACAAAGGAATTGGTGAATGGATGTAGAATGTCATCCATCATCCTCATGAAGGTTTCCTGAGCATTAGTCAAGATGAAAGATATGTCCAACCACTCAAAAAGGCCTTCCGAAGATTTGAAGACAGTATTCTAGACATCAGTGTGCTTAATCAACACTGGATGATATCCAAAATTCATGTCAATCTTGCTGAAATACTTGCCCCCTTGAGATAATTGAGGACGCCATTGATCGAGGGAATGTGATACTAATTATGGATTGTGATACTTTTTAGATCACGGTAGTAAATAAAGACTCAACATGTCCCATCTTTATTCTGTACCAACATAACTGGGCTCCCATAGGGTGAGGAGTTGGGTCAAATGTGCCCCTTTTGGATTAACTATTGAATATGGCGTTTGAATTATTCATTCTTCATGAGGGAATGCCTATAGACTGGCCCATTAGGTAAATGAGTACTAGGGATTAAATCAATGGAATGCTTGACCTGACAATGTACTAGGATCGCAGCAGGTGTGGTGAATATGTCTTTGTATGCTTGCATGATATTGTCTACTTGTTTCTGCTGCATTGAGAGATTCTTTATGGAGGCGATGGATGTTGTTTTTATCTTTCATTCCCTCTTAGAACAAACCATGAAGAGTACAAATTTCCCTATCTGGGAGATTATCTTCCTACACTGCTTTGTTGTGTTGAGAGACACTACAGTAGCAGGAAGTGTCTCTGGTATCCTGTAGAGTTTATTTCCCAAAGTAATAATGACACTAAGATGTTTAGACTCATACACAACATGGATTTTCCACACATATGGTTTTCCTAAAATAACATCACACACTTCAAGTGGTGAAACATCACACATTACCTCATCTTTGAAGAGCTTGATGTTGTAGGATAGGTGACATTGTTGACTGACATGGATGTCTCATCCATGGATCAACCAACCAATGTTGTAGGGTTGGGGATCTGAAACCTTTGGAAGATTCAATATTTTGACACCTTTGGCGTAAATCATGTTCTTCTGACTACCATTGTCGACAATGAAATGTAGCAGAGTCCCTAGTACTTATATCTATGAGTGGAAGAGGCTCTCCACTTCCTCTGGCTCCTATGATTCTTTTGGTTGGATCTTTGTAGTTTCTATGGTGGAACTATGTTCTGCATCAATGATCTTCTTACCCATTTCTTTCTATGCATCGATGTATGAGTCAGAGTCTAGATCTAGGGATTTCGTCTCAGCCAATAATGACTGCTTTGAGAATCATTCATTAGTGTTGTGCCAGGGGATTTTATGGAACTCACACCACTTGTCAGTGTCCTTCAATTTCATGTTACCCTTCTTTGTATGTGGATTAGACTAGGTGTAGGGACTTTGGCCATCCTTTCTCTCCAATTTGGGTTGTGATTTAGGGACACTTTTACATGCTTCTATTGTTGATTTGCATAACCAAAATCCCACTTATTATTTTTCTTAAACTTTTGCTCAATTTCGACACCGTATTGGTAAGATGCTCATAGTGAGGATATGTCCAGGAAATCCATCTCTGACTGAATGTACCTATGGAGATAGTTTCATTTGCTGTATCTAATACTAAGCTTTGAGTGTAGGGTATGGAATATATTAGTATAATTCATCACTGTTTGTTCTCTTTCCTGGTGCAATGTCATTCACTAGGTGTATTGGTCATCATAGTTTATGACAAGGTAGAGTTCCTATTTAACAACATAGACAAAAGATGACCAAGTGGGTTGTTTTTTGAATATCTCAGATTCATCCTTTCCATGAATCTCATAGCACCCATCCCACCAATATTTGAAATCAGGGAGGGACATAAGGAGCATGAAGGTGACCTTTTCGTCATCGGAAAATTTTTGAATAGAGAAATAACCCTTTAACAGACTTAACCATTTTCCAAAGAATCTTCATATATCTTTCCTTGAAATAAGAGGATGTCAAAGTTAAATTCTACCTTAAAGGGATTTGCACCCACAAAATGGCTGATCGTTGAAGGTGCATCCACTTTCGTCAAAATTATTAAAAGGATCCTAGAAAAGTTATACATCATCTCGTTCCTCTATCGTGCTAGGGATTTCTCGAGAAACATTTTAATAGGATCTCCTTCTTCATCGTCTCTCTTTTCTTCTCTCTCCATGTGAGACTATTGGGGATAGTGAGAGGTATTTTCCCCAATCTCAACTAGTTTGAGACCCAACTCCTAATATTCATATGTCGTTAGGGACATTCACCGAGAAAACGCAAGACCAAAAATCTCTAATACCATTGATCTAGATTTATGTGAGAATGAAATGAAAGAGAAAACATATATTCAATTGAAAAGATATATATGATGATAAAAATGATGATACAATAAACTCAAATTATATTAAATGAATGAAATAGAAGAGAATGTGAAACAAAAGCAGCTAGAACGGTGGTAGCTGTATCTCTGAGAAGAGATGTGGCAGCTACGCTCACTCATAACAAGCTGAATACAAAAGGATTTCAAAGGGACTTTAATCATAAAAACTTGAAGAGGCATAAAACCCTAAAACTAACCCTAGTAAATGAATCATCATGAATTTTATGGCCCCAAGGTGGTTAGTAGAGTAGTCAACTTCTTGCGGTCATAACTTTTGCATAAATTTCCATTTGGGGCACTCAATAGCCTGTTGGAAAGGTCTATATGATCTTTACAACTTTGAACTGGTGTCGAGTGAATTCTAGAGACAACTATTTGGCCCCTTGAATTTCCAAAAATGTCATTTAGGGTTTCAAAATGGCCCCTTGAACCGCCAAAAAATGTTGTTTAGGGCTTCAAAATGGCATTGAAAGTTTACGAAAAGAAAAACTGTAGAAAATTACAAAAAAAAATTCAACATGAGAAATTGTTTTGGGCTAGTGGAATAAATGGGTGGCCACCTATAACCATTTGGATCAAGGGGCTTCATGTCATGCTACGCCCCATAGGAAATTATTTCATGATTATGTCCACGTAGTTTTGGACATGTTATATTAGGGGATGGCGAACCTTGTAAAATTGTTGGAGTGGGTAGGGTATGTATTAAGTTAAATAATGGAAATGAATGGCTGCTAAAGGGTGTAAGGAATATTTCTTATATAAAAAAAAATATGATCTCAACAAGGAAGTAGGGAGATAAAATATATTTATCATATGCTTGGCCACATGAGTTATAAGGGGATGCATACTATCCACTCAAAATATTTACTTCCATATTTGAAGTAGGCAACCTTGGAATTCTGTGAGAACTATGTTTATGAAAAATAGAAGAGAGTTATATTTCTCAAGGCTGGAAAAAAAAAGAAGAGTGAAAAGTTAGATCTTGTGCATACATATGTATCAATACCAAATTGGGTACAATATCTTGGTGGCTCTCGTTATTGTGTTACCTTTATTGAGGTTGCAACTAGGAAAACTTATGTTTATTGCATTACACAAAAATTTTATGCATTTTCTACTTTTAAGAAGTTGGAATATTTGGTTGAGTATGAGACAAAGAAAAGATTGAAGGGTCTGATATATGATAATGGAGGTGAATACTGCAGTAAAGAGTTTCATAGTTATTGTTCTTAGCTTGGGATTCCTAGAGAGAAGATTATCCCAGGAACACCACAAGAAAATGGTGCATCAGAAAGGATGAATAGGACAATTATGGAGCATGAAAGGTTATGAGATTGCATGTAGGGTTGCCCTTACAATTTAGGGTTGATGTTTTACATATTATTGATTACTTAATAAACAGAGGGCCTTCAAATGCTTTGGATGGTGTAATTCTAAAGGATTCATGGATAGGTAAAAATGTAAACTACTCATTTATGAGAACTTTTGGTTGTGAATCATTTGTTCATATTGATAAATAAAATAGAAAAAAGCTTGAGACTAAATCCAAGAAATGTCCTTGATGATTTTGGTTATCGATTATGGGATTATGGAAATCACAAAATCATTAGGAGTGGATATGTAGTATTCAATAAAAAGGTTATGTACAAAGATCAATCGTACGGAAAGAAAGAGGAAAATGAAAACATGGAGTACACAAATCTTGATGAAATAAAAAAAATGAAATTCCAAAGGTGCAAGAAAATCAAGGAAAACAATAGGTACCTCAAAATACTGCAAGTGTAAGAATATCTTCCAAGTTAGTAGACCCCCTAAACAATTCTATCCGTCAATGTATTATTTATTGATGACTGATTCTGGTGGATCATAATTTTATGAAGAGGCAATGCAAGTGGAAACTAGAAAGAAGTGGGATAAATGCATGAATGAGAAGATGGACTCATTGGTAAGAAACCAAACTTGGGATTTGGTTGAGTTTCCTACAGGTATAAGATCATTGTATAATAAATGGGTTTATAGAAAGAATATGGGGGAAAGAAACGTTACACGGATAGACATGTTGTAAAGGGGTTTACACAAATAAAGGTACAAACTTTAATGAAATATGAAATGAATTCAATTAGGACTATATTAAGTCTAGTGGAGGTAGACGATTTGCATCTTGAAAAATTAGATGTAAAAAAGACCTTTCTCCATGGGGACTTGGAGGAAGATATAGATATGCAACAACCATAGGGGTATGAGGTCAAACGGAAGGAGAATTTGATTTGTAGGTTGAAGAAGAGCTTGTATGGCCTAAAATAATATCCAAGGCACTAGTATTTGAAATTTGATAAGTTTATGATAGAACAGGGTTATAGTAGATGTCATTCTGACCACTGTGTTTATTTCAAGAGGGTAGATAATGGAAGATATATTATCTTATTATTGTATGTGGTTGGCATGCATGTGGCAGGGCCTAGCATATAGGATATAAATTTGCTCAAAATGAAACTAGCTAAATCGTTTGCGATGAAGGATTCGAGTGTTACAAAGAAAGTACTTGGTATGTGTAGAAGGAGTAAGTTGATAAGTCGACCTGAACAAGGACCGACTTAGTCGATCAGCCGACTAAGTCGATGGGCCAGCTTAGTCGATCAGCCGACTAAGTCGGTCGGCCGACTAAAATAAGAGATTAGGTCGTCCATCTAAGGTCACATTGGTTCACCGAACCGACAGGTATTTATTTTGTAATCGTTCTGTAAATCATATATATTAGGCTATTGAGCTAGATGAGAACTCAGTTCAGTTCTCTGCATTGTATGGACTCATTGTATTAATATAATCTGTTTTAATTCTATCTGTTCTTATCTTTTGTCTCTGTTTAAGATTTATATATGTTTTAGTGTGTATTATTGGTAACCTTATGTGATCTGTGAGATTACAACATTGGTTCTGTTGTTGGTAGTACACGAATGGAATGTATGCCAACAAATGATACCAAATCAAGAGATTAAGGATTGGTGGAATCGTAAAATTGCAAACTACTTGCAGAATTACGCGTGAAGGAACAGATTAACAGTCGCACAAGCAAAATAAAATTTTTTCACATAAACACATGAAAACTTTGTCGAATCAGTGCCCCAAATTTTGAAGAAATTCTTTGATGAGAAAATTGGACAGGATTAAAGAACAACAGTTGCCGAAAAAACTATTCTGTGGAGGTAGAAAAAACTTGTTCGAGTGGTTTGAGAAAATCACTGATGACTTCTGTGAGGAACAAGCAGTTGAAGACAGAAATTTGGTAGAAACAGTGAAGGATAAATTTTACACAGACCTTGCCGAACAATTTCTGTGTTCCCTCTCGACCTTGTTGTTCAAATTTTTGATCGAGAAAGAAGTAGCACATATCGTTGAACCTCACCCATCACTTCACAAACTGCCAACAAACTCTAACTGGGCGGAGAAGCAGAGAAAGTGGGAAAAATTCATTGCCGAAAGGGAGTGGGAATACTTCCTAAGAAAATAGAATGAACTATCCGGGATTTCTAAAAAGCATCGGGTAGGATATGGGGGGGTAGCTAGTCATCTGTTGAAGATAGAGTATAGTGGATCCTAGTCTACTAGAATCCGATATCAGTCACCATTAATGAGAAGTTGACTAAAGAAGACCTCAAGAGAATAGTATCCTATGAAAGTAAGTTGGACATTCCGAAAATAGAAAGGGAAGCAAGACGAGAAAGGGCCTTAGAGCTGCATAGAGGACAAAACCCTAGGGAGAACGACTAGGAAGAGAATCAGCCAGAGTCGGGTCATGACCGACATGAAGAGGGAATGGAACAAGAAGCATCCCCTAAGGAGGAATAATTGTGGATAGAGCAACCAGAATCTCTCCAATTAAGAGCTCCCAATGAAGGAACAACCCTTTCCCCATTGAATCCGCATACTCGAATATAGACTATTGTCGAAGAAGACCTCTGACTAGGAGCTAGGGAATTCAGTATATGGAGCCGACTAGGTGACAAAACGTACCCTGGATGACACCTTATTATACGTCAACTGGTGGAAGGGAACTGGGTGACATTTAAAGCAACATCCTCCCTCCAAAGTATCCACTTGCTCTTACCGACACATGAAGGAGAGGCCCCCCTACCAAATATAGATTTAGAAGAAATCAAACAATCAAACCTGCGACCATTGAAAGCAGAAGTCGACCTCAAACGACTGCACTTCGACGAAGAATCGAAAACCGACGGGAACTCAAGTTTCGTTGACAAGAATTCTGCAGGCACGAATACATCAATAACCCCACCACCCTCATCACCACCCCCACCTCCACCGCTACCAACTTCTAAGAGCAGTGACAGTAATTCAGACATGGGTCATGGATTAGCTCACATCCCCCTATATGAAGGAAATGAATACCCCAGATGACATTGGTTCATCTGCATGTTGACTTAGGAAGCCAACCAGGTTACAGATGAAGATAGACAAATGGAACAGTTCGCAGGAGCCTTAAGGAAAAGGGCATTGACATGGTACATGACCTTTTTGGAGAGACAACCCAAAGCGACAAAGGCTGAGACTAAGGTGCAATTTTTGTCATTTTTTAAAGCTCCAGATGCTAAGTACCTGGCCGCGAAGAAGCTTAAAACCACATCACAAAAGCCAAGAGAATCTATCCGCGACTACGATAAGCGTTGGAAAGACTTACTGAGCCAATTGGATTATGTTATAGATGAATAGTTACTAATCCAGTGGTTTCTTGCAGGACTATCACAAAAATTACGTCGACACATTAGTCTGGAGACGTTCAAAACGTACGAGGATGCAATAAAGAAAGCTATTCAAGTTGAGATGGATGAGGAAATACCCGCTTACCCCACAGACCACAGATTGGAACAATAGTTCGAGAACATACAGAAGTCTTTGAAAGAGCTAAGCCTCAAGAATTAGGAGATCTGGTGCACCAAATGCTCAACAAATGGCCACTCAAAAGATAATTGTCGATAAGAATATAGACGACAGGACATCTGATTTGTATAGACCAAATCCTTTTACGAAATTTGCTGGGAACACGGAGATCACTCTACAACAGACTACCCATTTAACATGAAGAATGACAAGGCTTTCTGGTGCACCATCTGCGAAACCAAAAGTCATAACATTGTCGACTATCAGTTAAACCTAAAGAACTGATATAACTATCAGGCGGTATACCAAACAAATGCGGTGGCACAACATCATGAGCAAAAAAATCCACCAAATGATCAGAACAGACAAAGATACGACGGTCAACGATACGAGCGCCAGTACGATAATCGATGCCAAGGTTATGAAGGAAGAGGTCAATTCCCTGGGAATCGCGACATACACCCGCGCCGACTTGTCCAGTGCTTTATATGTTACAAATAATGTCACCAGTATGCAGACTGTCCATACAAGGATAGGACTGATCTCAAATTATGTACCCATTGCAGAGTAGGTGATCACTCGCTTGAGGATTTCCCTACTATGTTAGAAAAAATTAATACCAAGAAAAATGTTAATCTCTTGTCTTGTGTGCAAAAACATGATGTAATAACCACTAAAAATTTACATTTTGTAACTCGACAAGGAATAAAAACAGGAACTGATAACCCCCGAATTAGTAAGATTAAAGAAACAAATGTCTATCCTGATCCACGGCATGAAAAACAAACATATAAAGAAGCAACCCATGTCTTTCAAGACATTGCACGACAAGAAGACACCGATAACAGTCGACCAAACACAATAAATCAACTAATCCAACTTGTTCAAATAGATAAATCAGTATCTCAGTTCATTGACTTATTGCATAAAATAAAAGGTACCAACCCTGAAAAACAAACAAAAAACATCTACAGCTTGAAGCAAAAAGACAAAAGTGATGCCGACCCACTTGTCGACCTGGAAATTGAAGGTTACCATGTCCGACAAGTAGTACTTGACTTCGGGTCACAAGTAAATATCATGACTCGTGACACCTAGGAATATATGGGCCAACCTCAACTCTATGAGTTAGGCATATACCTGAAATTAGCCGACCAAGGCCTAATTGAACCCATTGGAGTCTGGAAAAATGTCGATACGGCTATCAAACGAATCTCGACCAAGGTTGATTTTGAAATCATTGACCCAAAAGAAGGAGCTAGCTCCTTCCCAGCACTAGTCGGTCGACCTTGGGGTAGAAAGATGAAAGCATCCATATCCTTAGACAAGGAATGAATCAAATTAAAAGGAAACGGTCAAAAGGTCATTGTACCCATTCATCCATCCCAAGGGGAACCTTGGACTGAACCTATTGCTGAAGAAGTCGATGTTAGACAACTTTACCAAATCCACAACGATGCAGACTACACAGAACCAAACATCCATGGAGAACTTAACTTAGGTAACCAAGACTCATTTGGGTATAACTCAGATGCTGAGAATTACGAAACACAAGCAAGAGGGTGTTGGAATATACAAAAAGTATAGAAAAATCCCACCCAACAGTGCTTCCTCGTATCCATTGTCCCAAAAATCTTCGAAAAAAATAAGGGAACTCCCTACCTTACAACCAACCAACTTAAATACTACACAACTACCAAGGTATAAGGAGAGGGAATCACCAGTCATGAATATTGAGCAAGTATCTAAAAATATTGGTGAACATGGCTAACTTCAAAGCCTAGTTGAAACATTTACAGGTCAAGCAGCTAGATGGTGGGATACCCAGTAGACAAAACTACAAACCTAGACAACTGCTTCGACTTACTTTGTCGAGAGGTTAGGAGGAAAGAAGTTAACCTAGCAAGTTCAGATACCTGTATTTACTCAAGGACAAGACCCAGAAGAACATATAAAAACTTGTGAAAAGGAGTGGAGAAGACTTGGATACAAGGATGAGAGAGCCTGGCCACATTTGTTCCCCTCAACCCTAGCCGACTTACCAAACAAATGGTATAAGATGGAAAAAGCTATAGGTGAAACCTTCTTATGGCACAAACTCAGGGAAAATTTTATTAAAGAATTCAACTTCATACCTCAAAATGAAAATCTGACTGATACAACAAAGCAAATTAAACAATTTATCCAACTGAGCGAAAACCAACCCTTATGAGACCATTGACAGATAAAAGACTGTAACAATATACAAACATGGTCAAGACCACAGTCAACCCGTTTACAATTAGAAAATGAAAACACAGAAGGAAAGAGATTCAGATGGAAATACAACCACGTCGAAACAACAAAACCTATCCACTCGATCCTGAAAATCACAACAACTGACAAACAAGATACTGACAGAATGACCGCAGCCGATTTCCCTGCCACATTCTCATAGTTCAAAGAAGGAAGTCGACTGATCAATGAAGATAAGCACTAGAGTGGCTAGATGCCAAAGTAAAAACTAAAGATGTCGACATCTCAAACAACGACAGACCAAAACTAGCAAAAATTGATGACTACTGGAACGAACAACAGACCACAGAGATAGTGAAATTACTAAGAGAGTTCCAAGATGTCTTTGATAGGGAATATAAAGACCTAAAAGGCTTAGTCCAAGAAATGGGAGAAATTAAAATTGATACTAAACCTTATGTTCGACCTGTTAAGAAAAGACCTTATAAACTGGCTCACAAATACAAGGAAATAGTCAAAAAGGAAATTGATAACATGTTAGCAGCAGGAATCATCTACCCTATCGACCAGTCATAATGGGAAAGTCCAATGGTTGTATAGCCCAAGAAACATGACCTGACCAGGCTAAGAATTTGTGTCGACTTTATGGAACTCAACAAAGTAACACTGACAGACCCATTCCCAACCCCTTATGCCGATGAAATCCTAAATGAAGTTGTAGGACATGAATGCTACCCATTTATAGATGGATTCCCAGGATATAACCAAGTACCAATAGCTAAAGAAGATCAAAAGAAGACAACATTTGTGCGTGAATTTGGTTCCTTTGCTTACAAAGTTATTCCTTTTGGATTAAAGAATGCACGTGCAGTGTTTTCTCGAATTGTTGTCAAAACATTCCAAGAATACATATATAAGACCATGGTAGTATACTTCGATGACTGGACAATATACTCCACCTTAAAAGATCATTGCAAATGGATTAGACTAATGCTAGAGAGATGTCGACAGATTCAACTCTCCCTGAACATTAAGAAATGTATATTTATGATTCCCATAGGGATACTATTAGGGCATATTGTCTGTAAAGAAGGTATCAAGGTCAACTTTGCAAATATTAAAATTATCCTTGACTTGAAACCACCAGTAAACCCCAAACAAGTCAGGGTGTTACTTGGCCATACAGGCTATTACATAAAATATATAAGATACTATTTAGATATGACCTATCCTCTCGAAGAACTATTAAAGGAAGATCAAGAGTTTAACTGGATAGAGGAATGTCACATCTCATTCGAGAAATTAAAAAGAAAACTAGTCAAAGCCCCCATCCTAAAGTTTCCAAACTGGCTGATCAAATTCCACGTGCATATCGATACATCAGGAATAGCTAGGAGCAATCTTAACTCAACCAGGGGATGATGGAATGGATTATCCCATATTTTATAGCATTCACAAATTAAATAAGGCTAAAAGAAACTATTCGACTATAGAAAGAGAAGCCCCAGGTATTGTCTTTGCCCTCCAAAAGCATCGACATTACCTCTTAGCCAACCCCTTCACATTCTATACCGATCATCAAGCCCTGAAGTACCTTGTCAATAAACCACTCCATCATGGAAGGATTTGTCGTTGGCTACTTCTTTTCCAAGAATTTGAGTTTGAAGTTGTTGTCCCTCCAGGCAAGCTAAATGTCGGGCCCGACCATCTCTCCCGAAAAGACACAGGAGAGGAACCAACTAGAGTCAATGACGACTTACCTAATGCACATTTATTTCACATAGAAGCAGTGCCAACAGAACTAGAAGAAATAGCTCAGTTTTTAGAAAATGGACATGCACCTGAAGGTATGAATACCAAGAAAAAACAAGTCTTAGCTATGAAAGCTGCACCATACAGACTCATTAATGGATTTTTATACAAAATGGGATTAGATGAAATCCTCAGAAGGTGTGTACTCGAACATGAATGAGACCAAATCATGCATGAAACACACTATGGACCTACAGGAGGACATTTCCAAGCAGACACAACTGCAAAGAAAATCCAATAGTCAGGATTATGGTGGCCGACGCTCCACAGAGATTACAAAAGTTTTGTTAGTCGATGTGACAGATGTCAATGATTTGGTCGACCCTTTCCTAGTACAAAAATTCCCTTGATATCAGTAAACCCTAGTCTCACATTCGATATTTGGGCCATAGACTTCATAGGACCATTTCCTATCCCAGCAAAAAGATTAGGTGCAAGGTATATTATTACTGTAGTAGAATACGTCACTAAGTGGGAAGAATCTGAACCCGTCGATACATGTTCGAGTGAGATATCCACTAAATTTATCTATGAAAACATCATCACTAGATTCAGATGCCCACTGACCTTGATTAGCAACCAAGGGACACACTTTATCAACAAAACTATCAAAACCCTAACCAACTAGTTCCAAATTGACCACCGACAGAGTACGGCATATCATCCTCAGTCGAATGGGGCGATTGAAGCTTTCAATAAAACATTAACCAAAGGGTTAACCAAAATATGTAATCCTGACATGGACGATTGGGATGAGAAAATACCTCTAGTCTTATGGGCATACAGAATAGCCTATAAACCATCGACCGACCAAACCCCCTTTTGACTAGTCTACGGACAAGAAGTAGTAGTCCCACTACACTTCCGATAACATACGCCTACTATCGCAAAAATCCTACATGTCGATGTTGAACATGGAAGGAAGGACCGACTACTTCAGCTCAGAAAGCTAGAAGAGCATCGACTCATCGCCATGCAACACTAATAAATTCAGAAGCAACAACAAAAATCCTGGCATGACCACAACATCAAGAACAAAAACCTAGCGGTTGACAACTTTGATTTACTCTACAATAGTCGGATCAAAGGAACACCTAAGAAACTCCACACAGAATGGATGGGACCTTACACTGTCAAAGAAATACACCCCAATGGGTCAGTCCGACTAAGGATGGTACAGGGCCTAGTATTTTGAAATCTCGTTAATGGAGCCCGACTAAAACGTTACAGAAACTTTAAAAAAATGACCATAAACGGAAACCAAAATACATACAAAACTAAAACACTCCAAAAATAAAAAAATACCCCACAAACACAAAACCATGACAGGAAATCAGCATTTCAACAACCGACATCATGACCCTCGACCATTTTCATCAACCATTCCTGTCGACCATTCTCAGCACTGACACCAGTCGATGACCTTGGCAGTCCCATCGTGCATTCATGACCTCGAGCGCTGGAAGAAAGTCACCATTAACTCACACTCGCGTCCTCCAGTTGGAACATCATGTCCACCATTAATGCATCCATTGCCACATCCAAACACAGCATCGCTTATAAATACTGAACCACCGAAGGTTCACTCACCGCAACCTATACAAAAAAAGCATCCGAACACTCAGTTGACCAAAAACTGAGAACAATGGCCCCCAAGTAGACCAAAGCATCGACCAAGCCAAAAAAATACAGGCTGCGGATACACCTTTGGTCCGCAAGATGAAGAACATAAAAAATGCCAAAGTCTAGGAAGGCCCATGGCATAAACTATGGGCCGAGATCCAAGAGTGGGCCTTTGTTGACAAAAATGCCACTCAAGCAGCACATAAAATTCAATGCAGCACTCTCTTTGGCTACACCAATGCACCGCTGATGGCTAGCTTTGGTGGGACGAAGGAAGTCGCGGTGAAATTCATCATCAGTCGCTATCACAATGGCCAGTTCTACTTTGATGAGATGATCAACATTTCTGGAGATGTCATTTCCAAACTGACTGGCCTATCTAATAAAGGAGACCCTGTACCAGTCGGAATCAAAGAAGCAATGGTCGAAGAGCTTACAGGGTCACCTTCTGGAATAAAATTCAAAAGGGTTGATGATCGGCCAAATCACAACTCGAACACCATACATTGTGGCCAAAATCATTGCAATCACACTCACATTAGCAGGTTGAGGTAGTGACCTCAAGTTAGAAATGCTGGAATCCACCGACACTATTGCCACCGATGGACGACTCTACAGATGGGGGGATTATGTCGCCAACATGATAAAAACCATCTGTGAGCGATGCCAGGAGACGGGGGGAATCATCAAGTTCCCCTCCCTCATCTTATGGATCGTTATGTACCACATCTGCCCAGAAGGGAGCCCAATATTTCAGGAACCATAAAGGTTCGACATGTGGAGGTTTAAACCCTTCTCCCAGAAAGGAACCCTGCATAAGCTAGAGCGAGGGAAAGTATTCCTGGAAAATTGGTTCCAACAACTGAAAGTTTGCAAGACCAGATGGAGAGTGCCTCAGAACATCTGATGAAATCTACCCGCGAAATCCCACATCCAGCTGGAGCTCGATCATACCTTGGTGTGGTACATGCAGGGCAAGTCCTCCAATGCCAAATCCCTCGATTACTATCTTTCTGTCGACCAAATCTTCCAATAATTGTCTTGACAGGATAAGACGATGTCACGTCCTCGTCCCTCAACTGGCAAAGAGGACGCGACGAGCACATCAAAAACAACCGGGAAAAATGCCCCATGAACATAAACAGAATTCAAATGCTGAAATCAAGCATACACAGATGCATTTATCTTCAATCATACAGCGGAAGCAACACAAACACATTCCAGCATTCGAACATCAATATAAATTACATAGATGCAGTGAATAGAAACACTTATCTTTTGATGATGAATTCATCCGCAACCAGCTACGTCGCTGCAACATTCCACCCAACCATAGGCCAGCGTGCTCATCAATCTCTCAGCGACGCTGCCACCCCCGAGCTGGGCATGATTCCTCCGGAATAAGGGTCAATTGCAGGCTTATACATAGCCAAGGGGACACAAAACAATGAACTAACACTGCTGGGTTTCACAGGCTTTCAACAGACAAGCCAAGCCAGCACAGTCCATGGTTCAACCATTGCATGCCAGCAGCCAAACAATCCCTTCACAGCTCTGTGAAGAAGGCAAAACAACCCGGGTCAGCCCCAAACAATGGATGACCACAGCTTAAACAGGGAAAACGAATTCCTGAGTCATTCTTGGCCCTATCGTGGCCAAAATGACTCTCACTCGAATTTACAATGGCCCCCAAACGTAACAGCAAATACATTCACAACATGGGGAAGACTACAGCCCCGAAATCTACCAGTGAGCATAACCTACAGTAGGGAAAACGACCCAATTAATCTGTGAGCCAGCCAAAAACATGAATGGCCCTTCACAGTCAGTCGTGGATGCAAGAGCACGGCTCTCAGCTCACTATGTGCGCCCCAAACAGAAGAATGCTTGTGCATGGGTAAACAATCCGACCCAGCAAGGAAAAGAACAGACAATGGAGGCCCTGCGTGAAGAAAAACAACTCCGTTTTTGCCTGTGGATGCACACACAACAGGAGGACACGATTTTGCAGTTCGTGGGTACTCAGCAACTCGTGGGGAGAGGAAGAAAACCTACGTGAGACCAAAAAAGACCCAAAAACTGTGCGTGAGAAGCCAACAGACCCCAAAATCGTGGTGAGTGAGTCCACTCACTAGGGAGAGTGCGTGAGGGAGAAGAATGGGTAGACGTGGGTGGAGTGTGGATGTGGGTATGGAGCTGACAACCCTACCACCCCACTCCCAAAGGCAATAACTGCCCTCAACCACTCAGCCATATCTCCTCAACCACCAGCTGAAGCATTAAAGAGGTTGACAACCAACAAAGGTGGCAAAACAACAAGGCAATAAAACATGGGTTTTTCCCCATAACCCAAGGTTTGACATCCCCCACCCCTTATCCTTTGGAATCATGCCCTTTTCATTCAACGTTTCACTGGTGTAGCTGGTTGTGGTTTATTTTAATTGATGTGCGGGTTTACATGATGCCAAATTAAAATGTGCCGTATAGCACGACATACCATCGGCAATTATCCCCCATTGCCGAAACATACACAACCAAATCGATGGTGGGGCTTTTTACTTGAGCTTCTCACCACGATTAATTACAATATATACATCATGCAAACGGGGTCGAAACCGGGGACATTACATTACCCTCCCCCTTGGAATAACACCGTCCTCGGTGTTCCATTACATATATACAATACATATACAATGGCACATCAAAATTTCAAAATTGCAGATCTATCCCACGTTCAGTCATCTACTTTGAACGTTCAAGACCAAGCCTCTCGGCTTCCATGGACTTTTCCTGCTGGTTCTCAGCTTCCAGCTGATCCCGAAGTCTAGGAACTTTGCGGCTATTGCCCTCATCATGTTCCCTCATCAGACAGTCCCGGCGTAAATGATGTCCTCCACATCTCCAGCATCTCACTGGCTGCTTCATCTTTACCTGCTCAATTTCCTTTGAGTCTTCATGCCTGGACCGTTTCTTATCAGCTCGCTTGGACAATTGTCCCATTGCTGATCCACCTTCCTTTCCTTTGCCGATTTCTCCCAGAAGGCTTTTCACCTCCCTTTGCAAACCGATAGAGTCTTGCAAAATCTGGTGGTTCATTTCACTCTGCCTTTTCTGTATCTTGAGCATCTCCCCAAGATTCCCTTGGGTCTTGGAAATCACTTGAAGGAGACTTCCAGCCAAGTCCAACAACTTTTGATCTGCTGCCATAATCAATGTGCACCACCTGGTTTCACTTTTCTCACCTATGGAATGCACCATTGAAATTATATCAGACCAAGCATAATATAGATATCAAAATCAGTTAGTTAATTACCCAATTTGGCATGACAGTCCAAGTCTCATCAATGAGGCTTTCATATCTTTCATGCCTTCCCCCAACAGGCACATGAGCTCCTTCATGTCCATTCCTGGGCAGGGAATTAACTATTCCAGCATTCACAAATTTACTTAAGTAAATACACACATTTCATTTCAATCATACATGCATTAGACAATCCTTTGTTTTCACAATGCATAAACACACATATACATATATGTATAATCAAAAGGCAAGAGAGAGCAGTAAGAGATTTTCCCCTCTTTGTTCTGTTCCATCCTGGAACCCTTGCCATTGCAGTGGCTTTTCATGCTCTCAGCCTCTTTCACTTCACCGTGAATGCTGGACCAATCTTTCTTGGTCATGACACTTAGTGTCTTTGGTCTATTCTAGACCTTTAAACCATGGAGTATCTCCACATGGTTTGTCTCAGCTGCTAGGACTCCCCCGTCCTACTAGCACCCTTTTTCATTACCACTCATTCCGAGCTTTCCAGGACAGTCACATGTCCACGTGCACCTATAGGATGCTTTCATAGTCCTCGCCTCCAACGATACCTATATTCAAACATTGAATAAATTCACATGTTTAGTTTATTCTTATTAGTTTCATCTCTAGAACAAGAGCTTAAAACATCATAACCCATATCATATACACATGTATATTCATAAGCAAAATAATCCAATACTTATCTGTATTGTACGTTTCCTCGTTCGTCCACAGGATCCTACTTCACTATGCAAGCCTTGGGATCACCTATGGACTCAGATGTTAGGTCAGCACGCAGGCTTCTCCTCAACATCGAATAATCAATGTCCAGCCAGTACATAACCATGTCAACTAGGCTTGGAACTTTATCATGACCATTTCCAGGTCTAGGATCTACTATGGATCCTTAGGCATATCACAGTCCATCATATACCCATGTCAACAATGACACATACACTTATATCAACATGCACTTATACCAACATACACTTATATCAACCATTTATCTTTACCTTTAGCCTGCCAACACAAGCAACACAAGCAATACAAGCAAACTCATCAGCATCATTGCTCTAAAACCGTAATCACATTTCATATCATTCACTATCAACTATTAAGACACCAGGAGTGCTTCCACTCCCCAGGGTGTAATCAATATTGAAAACCCTTTCATGACTCAACATCGGAAAAGTGTGCACTCTCTTCCGGTGTGTGCCATGTAGGTCCTATTCATACTCAAGCAATCGGTCATCATGGAAATAAATCAAAACATGTTTTGCATATGGAATTTAATAATTAAACATGCATATTCATAGCAAGGGTTACAGAACACTTATCCATTTGCCGTCGCAGTATGCCTTTATCTCTGTTAGGCACCGTCAAGGAGTTGGGAAAAACTGAATGCTAAGCTGGTGAGCTTGCTGTAGAGCTAGGAACACCTACACCAGAACTAGCCTGACTTCTATAACATCCACACACACACCCAGCACAAGGAATCAGTCCCTTCTCTGCTACACAGTCTCTCAGGCCCTGCATTCCCTTCTAGTGCTATCCCGGGGTTGTGGAGAAGAAAGCCAACCCTCTAGCTCTGTCTGTGTGGTTTCCAATCACCAGGTTTAAGCAAACCAAGGCCCCATCCTTGTTTCCTGTTTACGTTTCACATCCACACATGTCTCACTGACATAATCCAAACCATCTCACTCACGTTATCACCAAACATGCAGTGCAGATGAGACATTTTCAAAATGTCCAATGGCGTTTCACCCGAAACCCATTTCCAAGGGAAAACCTTCCCATGAAGTTTGGCTTCTGCAGGCCATCACACATGGTCTTCCTGCAGCGT
>LPNX010941272.1:0-70249 GCA_001517045.1 Pseudotsuga menziesii | reverse complement strand
GCGGGTTTACATGATGCCAAATTAAAATGTGCCGTATAGCACGACATACCATCGGCAATTATCCCCCATTGCCGAAACATACACAACCAAATCGATGGTGGGGATTTTTACTTGAGCTCCTCACCACGATTAATTACAATATATACATCATGCAAACGGGGTCGAAACCGAGGACATTACAGACGAAGATACCAGTACCAGTAGCAGCGAAACAGATTGACTTATCGATCAAGGAGCCACTCACTGACCAAGAGAAGGAGGAAGACTATGAGCTCAACCTCTACATTAGCACATTTGTGTCGAAGGATACACTGGTCAAACCCACTGGTTGACTACAAATAACTATCAAACCTCCGACTGCAAAGAAAGTAGACCCACAACATACAAAACCAAAGCCACAACCACAACAGCAAACAAATATTCTGGCTCCAGCAAGTGTCGACCCGAATCAAGCACCGACGGGCGAAGTCGAACCAGACAACCCTGAGTATGCTGTTACAAAAGGCATCATTCAGAAACTCGCCAATGAAATAGCAGCAGCCAAGAAGAAAATAAAAGGACAAGAACAACAACAAGGCAAAGGTAAGCGCAAACTTATCATTACCGAATCATCATATGATGAAGAGGAATTGGCAGCTGCAACCCTTGACATTATAGAGGATTCTACTACAAATAAAGTGCCAGTCGAAACCCATTTCCAGCGTTTTTTCGAAGTAGGAGCCCAAGGAGGTCGACCAAAGAAAGAAAAAACTACGACGATGCCTGAAAATGTTGTCAATCTTGTGTCGACACCTCCACCTCCATCACCGACACAAATAATCAAGGAGCAAGCACCGGCACAATAGTTAGTCAGCCCCCTCGACTTATACAAAAGCGCAATGCCAGAGACGATAAAAGCAAAATTTGACAAAGACACTGACTTACAAACTTTCTTCGAGACATTGCCTGTGCTGTTTCAGTCGGCCCAGAAAATTTCCACCCAGGCTCCCATCTATACAGGTAGTAGAACACAACCATCAGTAGTTGCAACCATCACGTCGACCTTCACATGAAAATCTGACAAAGAAGGTGATGTGATTGGACTTGTGACCTCTACTATTGACTCGACTGACCCCGTACCCCAACCGACCTACCAGCCACTACACCGCGGGGAGCAGACATGACTTTCGACATAAATCCACACCATACTTCCCCCAAACCCATCACCCCTGACCATTCCCCCACTCCATCACCACCGCCACCACCATCTCCACCACCACCACCACCCCCTGAGTCAGAGACAAGCCCATTACAACCGAGTACATCGACACGACCAGAGGTAGCTTCCATCCCACCTCCCCAATCAGACAAACCATCAGCTTCTAACCCACAAACCCAAGATCCTGGATCAAATGTTGCAGGTACACAGGAGATAGAAGCTGGAAAGCATAAGAAAAGGAAGGAGCATCAGGGGAAGTCTCCCAAAATTCAAATTAACTTGAGGGACACAAGTTCCTTAACCGACTCAAAGATGGGACAACTCCTCAAAACCCAAGCGAGCGAAGCAAAGTCGAGGAGTGCAAGAAAAAATAAAGAACTCCAGGCCAAACACACAGACCAGATCAAGTTTCTCAACAGATGGAGGAATTTGGCCCAGTCTGTCATGCCAAGCCCCATCGAAACCGACACAGATAGGCCACTTGAAAGAGCATATCAGCTATTCGAGTGCATGGTGTCAACCCTCCAAATGCACATTCAAGAAACTAAGGAGGAACAGAAAGAGGAGACTGTCAGACTCCTACTAGCACAACACACTGCATTTTTAGAAGTGTACAAGGTGTTGCAGGACCATATGGAGGAGTCTATCGTAACCGAAGAGGTACTAAGAGACTAGCCTACTCACTATGGGCAAGTTTATCAATAGACACGATAGACTTGGTAAGGGATTCATGCATTGTAGAGCAGAAAAACTACGGAGGCAGCACTTAGACAAACAATAGAAGATCAGATAGTGCTGGAAACCACAAAACTATAGAAACTGGAACGAGAAGCACATCAGTGGGTGCAACAAGCTCTCCCCAACTTAGATAAAGTTGACATCATCTCCCCATAGATTAGACGACTTATCAAGACTACAGAAGAGCAGAACCAGTTCATGGGCCCCAACTTGGAAAGGATAGCAGAAGTCCCCATCTCGGAAAAGATGTCGGTCCTGTCCAACTTAACCACACTGACCATCGATATCCAAAAAGCTTTGCAGATTTGGACAGATTTCCAACATCACCTCACCATCATAGCTCTAGCCATTGTTGAAGTCTATGTACAGAAACAGCCAACCATCCACCTTCACAGTCCACCACAGTAAATTTTTGGAAAGACCCAACAAACAAATTTTGTACCTCTCTGTTTCTTCGGGATGAAGAAACATTTTGTTCGTGGGGGAGATGTAGAAGGAGCAAGTCGATAAGTTGACCTAAACAAGGACTGACTTAGTCAATCAACTGACTAATTCAATGATCCGAATTATTCGATCAGCCGACTAAGTCGATGGGCCGACTTAGTCGATCAGCTGACTAAGTTAATCGGGCGACTAAAATAAGAGATTAGGTCGGCCATCTAAGGTCGCGTCGGTTCACCGAACCGACAAGTAGTTATTTTGTAACTATTCTGTAAATCATATATATTAGGCTGTTGAGCTAGACGAGAACTCAGTTCAGTTCTCTGCATTGTATGGACTCATTCTAATAATATAATCTATTTTAATTCTATCTGTTCTTATCTTTTGTCTCTGTTTAAGATTTATATATGTTTTAGTGTGTATTATTGGTAACCTTATGTGATCTGTGAGATTACAATAGTATGAGAATAAAAAGAGACAGGGATAATCGTAAATTAACATTTTCTTAGGGTGAGTACAAACAAAAGGTGTTAAAGTGGTTTAAAATGAAGAATGAAAAACAAGTTAGTACACCTTTGACCAACCATTTGAAACTAAGTAATGAAATGTATCCCCAGACATAGGAGGAGATAAAATACATGTCCAAGGTTCTCTATTCAACAACAATTGGAAGCTTGATGTATTCCATGGTGTGCACATGACCAAATATTGCACATGCAGTGGAATTTGTGAGCATTTATATGTACAATATAGGTAAAGAGAATTTGAGGGATGTGTTATCAGGTATTTACGAGGTACTACTTCTCATGCATTACATTTTCAAGGTTCAGACATTGTTCTATAGGGATATGTTTACGCAAATATAGCAAGTGATAAAGACAATAGGAGGACCACCACAAGGTATAATTTTTTTATTGTAGGTGAAACAAAAATAGGTTGGATTTCGAAACCGCAAAAGGTTGTTCCAGTTTCAACAATAGAAGCAGAGTATGTTGCTGCTACAAAGGCTAGTAAAGAGATGATTTGGTTGTAGATTTTCATGGAGGAATTGGGTAAGAAGAAGGAAAATAGTAGGTTTTACAGTGAAATATAGATTTCCATTTATGTTACAAATAAATCAACCTTTCATTCGAATACTAAACATATACAACTGAAGTACCATTTCATAAGATCCCTTCTTGACGATGAACTGATAAAGTTGGAATAGATGCATACTAGCCATAATACTACAAACATGTTAACACATGTAGTAACTAGAGAGAAACTAAGTTCCTTCATGGCTTATGTTGGCCTTCAATCATGAAGTTGAAGATGAGAAATTTTCCAGGTCCAAGGTTCAGAGCATAGTCCAACAAATGCGTTAGTGGTACAGTTGTTGTGATTAGTCTCCAAGTGGGAGATTGCTAGTTGTGGATCCTAATCTTACTAATTAAAATATGTTATTTTTGAGTAGTGATTGTCTCCCCATGGGGATCTGGGGTGCAGCGGGACCCTAGTGGGAGTTTGAGGGTGAATACCCTGAAAGAAATTTTTGGGACGCTTATTGGCCAACTGTTTATGATAGAATGGTATTGGGTGACCCGTGGTATTTTCCCATGGTAATTCCCCTTTAAAAGTAAATAATTATAATATGGTTGTGTATTGTATTGTATTGTAGCATTATAAAACAATGTCTGTGATTGTGTGAGAGAGGAAGTGCAACAAGTTTGTTGCAGGTTATATCCCTTCATTTTGCTGGATGGTATAATAATAAAAGGTTTGGAAAATTTTGTGTGGATCTAGCCTATCTTCAGAGAACCATGTTATATTTGGTGTCTCTCTTGTAATGTGTTTATGTATTTAATATTTCTATATTGTTTATTTTTATTTCTTTATGGTCTTGTTTTTATAACATTTATAGTTTTATATTTTATTAATCAGAGATGAGAGTTTGTTAACATGGTTGATTGATGAAAGTTATGGTTACAATAAAACAAATTCAAGATCAATAATTTAATTAGTTTGAATAAATACAACATATATGTCACAATTAGTTTTGATTTGAGTAGTAAATAGTGTTTATAGTATAATAAATACATTGAACTATTAGTGCATGTTACGACCCACACATCCATATGATTGAAAATTGAACACACACACACACAAATTAAACAACCCTTTCTGTATTCTTATTCCTTGGAAACTCACTTGAATTGCTATGAACCAAATTCCATATATAATTAGTAATTTTATATATCTTTCTTCACCAATCTATTACGTTCAGTGCTAGCTATGTATTAAATTTCATATAGAGTAAATTTGAGTTTCCACACCTCTATTCAATATTATGTTAGGTAGAACTCAACTAACCAACAAAAATTTAACTAGAATCAATATGGTTTCCCATATTTTTACCTAAAGTCTCTTCAAATCAATATTGGTACCAACCAAATTCTATATAATATATAGAAAACTAATGTTTTTTCCCAACTTTCTTAATCAATATTTTCCATTCAATATGGACTCCTCAATTATTGTTTTATAAAATTCTAATGTGCTTCCACTCCTTTCTTTAATAATGCATCTTGAATAATCAATATAAACGTTAAATTCTAACAATACATGTAATTAGTTTCCCAACTTCTTCACCTATAATTCCTAGGTATTACCTATAAAAACCAATTCTAGATAGATTGATCGAATTTGCACAATTTTATCCTCCAATATGTCCTTTCCAATGTTCCTATACCAGTAAATTCAACATAGAAACAATATTTTTCCACCATTTGATTCAATACTATGCCATCAACAATAAACTTATTAATCAAATTCAAATTAGGAAATTCTTATTTTCACCAACTTATTTCTATCTTCCCATATGTTTCAAGACGATAAGTTGTACGAAATTTAAGCCAATTCCCCATAGCTTCTTGAAAGCTAGTCCAAAATATTCTAGTAAATACTGATCCCCGATCTGAGATAATCTTCCTCGGTACTCCATGCAATCCTACCACTTCATTAATAAAAACCTTAGAAAATTTGGTGTTGGATAGGTATTCTTGATGGTGATAAAATGTGCACTTTTTTTCAAAGTGTCAAATACCACAAATATCATATCTTGTCTCTTTTTCATTAAAGGAAACCCAACTATGAGATCCATTGATACAAATTCTCATTTCAATTTAGGAACTTCGTGGGGTTGGCGAAATCCTTCTAGATGTTGATGCTCCAATTTTAGCAATTTGCACTCCATGCATCTTGCAACAAAGTTTACAACATCCCTCTTCATTCCTTTCCAAAACAAAAACAATTTCACATTTTCATACAACTTCTTTACACCTAGATGAGCTCTATAAACTGCTCGGTGTGCCTCTAATAATAACAAATTATGAAGTTCAATCATTTATCGGTACACAAATATGTTGGTTGTATCTCAACAAACCCTCTTCATCCAATGAATACCCCTCATAATTGGGTATTTTCATCTACTTATTTTCTAATTTAGTCATGGATACTCTTTAACATGCATCATCTTGTTGTAGGATATGTATATTTTGTTGGAGTCATTTACCCAACATGCATACTTAATTTGGTGAATTTGGCCTTGTTAAACCACTATCCTAAGCTTAATTGACTTAATCAGCATTATATGAGCACACTATGACATCAACATGAGCACACCCACACCTACCTTCAGTCAAGGAGGCCAACTAATTCTTCTCCTTCATTCGGGGAGGCTAACTGGGCTTCCTCCTTCAAACAAGGAGCATTTCGGGGGTGATCTGAGTGTCATAAATGCACCTAATTCCTACCCGATTGTTACAATCAGTTAAGATAAGTGGTGAAGGTTCCTCCATTCATTATATTGATTATTTTTATTATTATATATGAACTGGAGTTAACTAGGGCACCTCCAACCACTTCTGATGACCAGTTTGACTTCAGTTAACCTCATCGGGGTTCATTGGAGTTAATGATGCGCTACCACTTATTAATTGCCATGCAGTGACATGTGTCTGAGATACATTCAGTGTGACTCAGTCATCCATTGTGATCTGATATAGTTAGGACTTAGTTGAGTCAATCTGGACTTGATCAGTGGGTTAACTAGGTGTGTTTACTATGGCTTGAAATTCAGTTAAGCTACACCCATTCATTCAATTCAAATGACCTCCTTGGGAATTCAAATTGTCTTGGAATTCATGCACCTTGCATGGTCATTGTATTTTATTACTCATGATTTATTTATTATACAGAGCTACTACTCATTTTGCAGCACCCTTATGCCATTTTCATGCTTAATTGTATGAAATATCTTATGAGACTGTGTTGTAGTTCCTAGATTACTGTGACAGATTAATATGGTATCAGAGCTCATGGTGGGACAAAGCTCAGATCTCTCAAAGACATGGTTTTTGACAGATCTTGCATGAAAAATTGAGCAAAATCTCAAAATTCTAGCACTGCACCATAAGCCAAGGATTACCACTAAATACCTCAAGTAAAGGAATTGTTGATCAATCTTGCTTGATCAATTATGCTGGGTGTAATAAAATCCTAAAATGTGCAGGTTGTCCAACCTTACGGTGCCCCTTTTGTTGTGATTTACAGGTTTTAATAGGTGAAAATCCTTTGCTACAAGCAGTTTGAGATGGCTTCTTTCATTGAACTCTTGACTCCCTTCAATTTCCATTCATGGAAAGGAGATATGGAGATCTAGCTACATGCTAGAGGACTCTACCGGGTCACTATGGACAGTGAAGAAGATCCTACTCATGTGATAAACAAAGCTAGATTCTTGAATAAGAAAGATGAAGCATTTAGTTTCTTGTGCTTCTCTATTTCCAAGGATCTTATTTTCCACCTCTCAGGATTGAAGACTCCAAAGGAAATTTGGGACAAATTGGACACCTTGTATGGAAAATAGGAAGATTTAAGAGTTTATCATCTTGAAAATGAGTTGATGTCTCTCCAACCTGTTGGGATATAGGGCAGACCCGGGATTTATACCATTAACTTCAAACCAACAAAATACCCACAGTGTTGGCCCTTTTGGAAACAACCTGCGAATAGGTTGCAGTCTCACCCGAAACAGCTATGGGGTGCTGCAGAATCAGGTTTTTGCAAGAAGAAGAGGGATATTACTGTACCTTTAGTTTCTAACACTTATAATCATACAATGTAGAGCTTTAATAGTTACTTATTTAGCTTCGCGGTTAGATAAACAAAATATGCCTTGCTTAACCCTTTACTGGGAGTTCAAGCGAAGTTAATATTTAGCAGTGATCTTACTTATTAGATATATATTTATCAATGCATAAGAACATAACAACAATACAATAAAAACCACAACACACAATATAACGTGGTTCACCCCCAGTCTAGGGGTTACGTCCACGTAACTGTGTTTTATTCAACTCTTTACAAAAATCATAGTTTTGATCTGCGCACTCAACTGCAGATCCATTCAAGTCCTCAAAGCCGCGCACACAGCTGCAGGCGTCTGTGCACACAGCTGCAGATTTCCTTAATCACCCAAAACCCTCTGCGCACATAGCTGCAGAGGTCGTCCACGCACACATCTGGGAATTAACCTTATTACAAACAAGCCTTAGCTTCACATCAATTCATCTTACATTAAAATCCTAACCCGACTTCTTTACAAGAGTGCTTATTTATAGTGCACTTATTACAAAACCATGGGCACCCCGAACCCTAAACCCTGGACTTAAACCATGGGTTTATTACAAAAATAGGACTTTGACTCAACCCCGACACCCCTAAGACTATTTTGAGTCGTAACTCTACTTACAAACTTTCATATCCCCTCAGAGTTACACACCTTAAGGACCGTTAGGGTGCGCGCCCCAACAGGACCCTATGACTCACCAGTGTCCAGTCCCAGGACACTCATCTGCTTTTCTGGTGGTAGAATCTTGTTGGCGAAACATAGTGCACTGCTTGCTGAAGCCATACATGCAGTTGTCGGCTGCTTGTTCCTTTCCTTCATGATATTTATGCTGGTTAAGGCCTTCTGGATCTATCAACGACCCCATCCTTCAATTTGCTTACCGAACATTTGACCATCCATAACTTAGGGTCCCCAGAATTGTGTGTCAAGGTGCATAAGACAAACATCTGCCTCAGTTCTGCCAAACCAGGAGGATACATCTTGGGATGTTTCAGAGTTTTCCTGTGAAGACCGATGCTTTTCTTCATGCGGCTTAAAGCGCACTTCTGTCTTTCTTCCTTCCTCTTAGAGTGAACTTCTGCCTTTCTTTGTGCCTGGGTCGAACATGGCTACCCAGGTGGATTGCTCAGAAGGTTCAGCAGAGCTCTCTCCCTGACCACTCATAATAACTCCTGGACTTCATGATCATTCGACATAGTTCTAACTGAAGAAACTCAAAGAAATGCACAATGTAGGAGTCGCAGGCCGGTGTAGCTTCTTATAGAATCCCACGACAAAATATGTCATCATGGTGCATTAATGATGCTGAATCTGATGGAGTGGCGTCAATCAATTCCACACGGCACCAAATTTTCCCAAAATCTCATCATTGCAGGTAGTTAGGGCAGTTCTCATGCCGGCGCCGCCAAGTCTAGTTTGTCCCATCTGTCACATTTTAGGCTGTGACACACCTTTGATATTTGACATAACCACTAAATTCAACTTCACCTTGATAAGTTCCTTCAACACAATATGCACCTTCGACCCATCCTGACCTATACGGAAACCAAACTTCAACCTTTAGACTTTGACAAACTTCAACACTTTGTAGCTTTGAGAATGCTTCATTATAGTCTAGTACCCAATTCCAACTGTTCTTGGTACTTAGACTGTCCTTCATGCTGTTACTCCTGATCAAGGGGTCCCGGTTTGTCCCTGTACTTCTTTAACCTACTTCCATTCACCATGGAAGGTAAAATTTCTCCATTCAATTTAGCTAACTGGACTGCGCCACCATCAGTAAATTTCTGCACTATGTATGGTCCTTTCCAATGTGTCTTGAACTTACCCTAGAATTTCATGAATTTGTTTTCATATAAGAGCACAAGATCACCCTACTGGAACTGCTTCTTCTTGATGTGTCTATCATGCCATGTTTTTTCTCTAGCTTTCTGTACTTGCTACTGGAACCCTGCAATGAATCTATCCTCTTCAAGTTCTAGTATCTTTGCCATCCTTTCTTTCATCATATCTGGGTCATCCATCTCTGTAAAAGCAGATATTCTGATGCTAGGGACAATGTACTCCATGGCCATGACTGCTTCTTGTCCATAAACCAACCTAAAAGGTGTATGGCCTGTCAAATTCTTGCAGGTGGTTATATAATCCCATAGTACTGTTGGAATTCTAAGGTCCCAATCATTTCTGTTAGCATTGCAAACCTTTGTCAGAGCATGTTCAAGGATCTTGTTAAAGGCTTCGACAGTTCCATTTGCTTGAGGATGATAGACATTACTCTTCTGATGATATACTTGAAATTATTCACTCAATACTTCAATAGTCTTATCTAAGAAATGTGATCCTTGATCGCTCATAAGAATTCTAGGACACTTAAATCTTGACAAGATGTTATCGAAGATAAACTTTACAGCTGTAGCAGCACTACAGGTCTTGACTGGTTGAGCTTCGGCCCAACGAGTAAGGTAGTCAGTTGCTGTAATAATGTATCTTGCTCTGGATTTCTTTGCAAGGGGATTGATAGGTCCAACAAAATCAATAGCCCATTTATCAAAGGGTTGTAAATTTACCTGTGGAACTAGAGGCATATCATCCCTCCTGGATGGTTTTCCTATCCTCTAACAAATATCGAAGCTGTGGCAATATTCTCTTGCATCCTTATGAATTGTGGGCCACCACAATCCAGCTGTCAGAATATTCTGTGCTGTAGCTTTTCCTGCGTAATGACCTCCTGCTGCTCTAGAGTGTTCCTCAGCCAAAATTAATGGCTTTTCATGCTCCAGGATGCATCTGCACAGTATTTCATCTTGTCCCATCTTATATAGCTGTCCTGCTATTAAGGTAAAGTCGGCTGCTCTAACCACCAGCTGTTTCTTCTGTTGTGTTGTCATTTCGGCGGGTGCAAAACTTGTAGACAAATACTGAACAATATCCTGGAAATAATCATCAACCATCTGGATGGAAAACAACTGAGCATCAAGAAGACCTTCATCCAAACTAATGGGCTCTTCTCCTGACTCGAGCCTCGACAAGTGGTCAGGACCTAGGTTCAGTCTTCCAGGTTTGACTATGATCTCAAAGTCATGTTCCTGAAACAGAATCAATCATCTGCATATCCTTCCACCTAGCACACGCTTGTTAACCAAATAATTCAAAGCAGACTGATTAGTGAACATCTTAAAATGAGATCCTAATAGATAATGTTGAAACTTCTGTAATGCATAAACCATAGCTAACCCTTCTCGTTCTGTAGTAGTATAATTTTTTTCTGCTGTAAACAGTTTTCTACTTACAAAAGAAATAGGGTGATCAATATTACCTTCACCTGACTGAGCCAATACTATTCCCAGAGCAATGGAGGATGAATCTACATGCACATGAAACTCCTTATTCCAATCAGGGAATACTAAGATAGGGGCAGTTACCATCTTTTCCTTCAAAATATCCAAGCTTTCTTGACACTCAGGTGTCCATTCAAACCTAATATCTTTCTTCAACTGCTTTTCCATAGGGGCTGTTATTTGAGCATATCCTTTAATGAATTTCATGTAATAGTTGTTTAACAGACTTCGGAGGTGGTAGGTTCACATTAATGGCTATCTTCACATGATCCATCATCAATCCTTGCTTACAGACAATGTGACCTAGCAGAATTCCAAAAGGGGCACAAAAGATACACTTTTTCAAGTTCAAGGAAATATGATGTTGTCTACATTTGTCCAACATAAGTCTTAAACTAGCTATGTTGTCTTTTAATAACCTGAATATAGTCTAATCATCAAAATAAACTTCTAAGAATTTATGCATGAATTCCTTAAAAGTAGAGATCACTACTCTAGAAAACATGGCAGGTGCATTCTTCAATCCAAAGGGAATAACTGTATATTGGAAGGATCTCATTTCTGTAGCGAAGGTTGTCTTATGTCGATCTTCTGTAGAAATTTGAATCTAATGGTAACCTGAAAATACATTAGTAAAAGAGTACACTTCTTGACCTCCAACATTGTCTAGAACTTCATCTGTAAAGGGAGTGGGAAAAGGATCATGCAAATAGGCATCATTCATCTTCCTCAGATCGACATAGATTATGATTTCTCTGTTAGTCTTCTTTTCTTGCACCACCATAGGAATGACCCACTCAGACTCTTCAACAAGCTCAATGATTTCTGCAGCAAGCATCTTATCCAGCTCCATTCAGAATTTTTCCTTATACTTAGGGTTCAGCCTATAAGGGCACTGTTTCACAGGCTTCACATCAGGTTTCAAAGGGATCTTTATCACTCCTATATCACCAAGGATACCTTTCATCTCTAAGAACTTCGTCGGAAATAGATCCTAATATTCATGGAGAAGTTGGGTCACCTTGCTTACCATTTCGTCATCCCAATAATCTCCAATGGTAGCATACTTAGGGTTTTCTTCTGACCCAATGTTTACGGTCCGCGTCTTCAGGGACTGAGTCTCTTCAAGTGCCTCAACTGCTGGTCCATGTACTTCGCAGTGTCCTTCTGACTCAGGAATGTTAATGTTACGTGGATCGTCATCCTCGTCAATTGTGAGGTTATAACATTCTACTACATTGGCTTCTTGTGCCTTCCAATCAGGTTGGTATTTTTCTATTTCTTGATCATCAAATACTTTAGTATGGATCAACCTAACAGCTGCATCCAAAGCAGGAGAAACCACATTAATAGAAAATGTCAGCACAAAACTATCAAAAAGACAATCCCAACTTACAGTACCGTGGCGAAGCTTGACCTCTGCATACCAGTTCTTTGCTATAGGTTCCAGGGTGTGCAAAAACCTATGTACCCATTCTTCATGAGGTACATGCTTCCATGCCTCATAGCATTGCTCCAAATTTCCATGAGGACTAGTCTTACCATTAAACTTGCTTCGCACCTCCTGAGGTTGGTCCCTGAATCTTAGGTAAAGGGACTTTTGGCACGCTTCCCAACTATGAATGTACTTCTTGTGACCATCCCACCATCTGGCTGCTGTGGCTATGAATGCTAAATCTAGAGTCTCCATTTTCTGTGGGTCTGGTACCTGCTCTGATAATTGCACAATAAACTCTTCTGGGTCTGTCGAACCATCAAAAATAGGTAAGGTTCTTGTCTGTGAGCCAAGCCATCTGAGAGACTTGGTAATTATGGCACATCGATGGCCATGGAGCTCATACAGTCTACTCTGCCAATTCTCTAGGCCATCATATGAATCTATCATGTAGGATTTCTCACACTGCTAATCCATGATACGTTCGGTAGTAGGATCAACATAATCTTCTTCCTTCACTGTAATATTATAGATGTGGTCCAAAACATCCTGGTCTTCGTCTCTTACTGGCTCTGTGTATCTCTCTCCTTGAGAAGGATCCAATGGGACTAGGACTCTCAGTCCTTTCCCTTCGAAAGCGATCTGTCTCTTCTTAAGGTTAATGACTGCATCATTGTCTAATGCCCATGCAATACCTAGAAATGCTGGATAGGGGTTGTTGTCGTCAATGATCTCAATAACTTCGAAGTCTGTTACAGTATAGACGCCATCAATATCTATTGGGACATTAGGGAATCATCCTAGGGGCACAATATTCTGCTGATTGGATAATCTCAATGTTAGAATAAATCAACCCATAGTTTACTACCTTAGACATTAATTTAATTATTTTTGTCTTATTTTCCTAGTTCATGTGTCCCACTTTATGCAAGTTATCAATTACCTATCCATAGTGGTCCAACTTTCCTAATTTGAACCATGTAGCACTTGGGAAACCTCAAGGAATCAATTCTGCTTTATTCCTGATCTCCTAGGTGCCCTTCTGCTTTTTCTGCTTTATTGCCTGCTTTTTCAGTGTTTTAAGGAAATAGGGAAAGTTTGACTAGGTGAGGTGAACTAGTTTTTTGTCCTATTCATCCTCCACTCTTTTCTGCTTGAAAAAGCATGTATGAGTTTTCATTCCACCACTCTTTATCTTGCCTAAGACATTTTTCTAATTCGTGAGCTCCATGACAGATTTGGGATAAGCTTTTTACACCTATGGGGGATTTGCTTAATTTTAGTAAGCCTGCTTTATGCTAGATTCAAATTGCTCCTCATGCATTCGAATCCCTGATGTATTTTATTTATACAGCAACCTATTATGTTACAGGGTGGGCTACTATACACTGAGTTAATACAGTTTAGTGTTCATCTCCAATTTCAGTCTCTTTTGTGAGTGATTTTGCATGATCAATTGTTAATTGTTGTGAGTAAAATTAATCTATCACTGGGTTCAATTTCCACACTCAACTATATAGGGGACCAATCAAGGGTAGGTTTTCCCATTTGTTCCCAAGTTTTCTTAGTTAAGACATTTACCTCTGATCCTAGGTCCAAGATAACATCAGTCATATCATACTCTCCTATCTGAGCATTCAATCTCATTTCCCTGCTAGTTCTCCTAACTCTATTAACAAATTTTGCCTGAATAGAACTTTGCTGAGGTTCATAGGAAGCAATAACTTTCTACAACTCACTTAAAGAATTCTGATTTCTTAAGAGCTTCAGACAACTCTGTAAAAAGGAGGACAGTGTACTTACTTTGTTTGTCGAAGCTTCTTGCGTCTGCGACTACTATTGATGTTGTTGCGCAGGTGCTACTGATGTGCTAGGAGTAGCAAAATATCTCTTGGTTTCCATGAATGTCTCTTTTTATCTTTCGATATCAAATGCTGGGACTTTCGCTAGGGCCTTACGAACCCAAGCCTCATTAGGCTGTTGCTCCTTATTCTGTACTTCCATCGTGGTGCCACTCCGGGTAACAACATTAATGGCTGGGGCAGGTCTTTGCCCGATGAAAATCATGTGAATATTCTGAGTAGGGGCACTGCTTATTTCTTGAATCTTAGCTATCAACTGCGGGCACTACTCGATCACATGATCGACTGCTCGGCAATACCGACATGTCGTAGTTGGGTTCCGACAGTCTCTCGCTAGATTCCCAACCTAGTTATAGTTGTAACACACAACCTAGTCTCGACCTCTTCCGGCCATACCACCTCAACTACAACGTCCAAAATCACCTCTACCTACTGCACCACCGTTGTAGCCATAGCGATCATTGCTCTGTCCCTCATTTTGTACCCGATAGGCGTCATAGGTGCGCTCTCTCATGAGGTCATAACTGCGACACTCATCTTCATTATGTCCTATGGACTTACAGAACATGCAGTAGGGGTTCTTGGGGACTTGCACATACCTCTGTAGCAGATAGCAATTCTCAGGTCGATGCTGGCCAGTTGTCCGATAGATCTCACAATATAGAACAACAGGGTTCAACGGGTTTGGCGCACCATTATTCAGGTAATTTCTTACCACAGGACATTGTTCCTTGTCATGACCTTTTGTCTGACATTGTGTTCCCCAAACCTCTTCGCGACCGTTTTTTCCTTTCTTCATATCGCGAAGCTCCAGATCCATCGCTGCCAACTGCACTTGGATTTGAGCGATACCAGAATTGTCTTCGATAGGAGCGGTTTCAAGCTTCATCATGATTTCCAGAGCCTCCTACTGGTCAGCAACCTTCTGTTGCATGAGTGGAGTTCTGATATGTGGGAGCAATGCTACAATGAACCATTCCTTGTGCTGCGCAGGTCCAATGGTGAAACTGAATTGGTCTAGCAGAAATTTGAATCTTTGATCAAAGTCCCACACTGATTCACCGCGCCTCTGCTGAATCTCTTTCAATTCATTGATACACTGCGACTCTGATTTCGGCTTCTTAAATTCCTTTATCATTGCTGCTTTTATATCAGCCAAGACATGGTTCTGAGTGCTGGAAAACTTCATGAACCAGGTCAGAGCGTGGTCTCTGAAAGAAGTAACTAGCTGCGCTCTTTTTGTATCTTGATCTGTAATGGTCTTAGCAGTCCACACTGCTTCGCATAAAAACCAGAACTGTTTTGGATCCTCTGATCCAGTTCCTTTGAAAATAGGGAGCTTAATATCATCATGCATGTGGGACATAGTGGATCTAGGGGGGGTTGGAGGGGGACTAGAAGTAGGAGGGGGGGAACTTACTGGGGTAGACTGACCTGCGACAGGAATACTCGAGCTAGGGTTACTTTCAGAATGCGACTGGTTCTCAGGGATAAAAGGTCTGCGCTGCAGGGTTACTGGAGGGTTTCCAACAGAAGGGGTTTCTTTGGGTTCTGAATCTGCGGGATTTACAGGGGAATACTCAGTACGCTGACCCTGGGAATATGATCCAAAATCTCTCTTGTACCTTTTGCCACTTCGCAGCAAACCACTTTGCTCATCGAAGGTATTCTCACTTGCAAACATAGGTTAGTAATACTAAATCTAACAGTCTGATTCAATGAGCAATATACCTTTTTTAGCTAATAGCATTTTAATTCTCAAACTAAATGAATTCAAAAAAACTTACCCCTTCGTCCTTTGAAAAAATGTTGCTCGGCTTCACTAAAGTAGGTACTCGTGTCGATGGCAAACTCCATCACAAATGCTTCAAGGGTTCGTGTTGTCCAGAAATCAACAGCGCGGGATATCTCATTGTTCACCCCTTTTAGTATATTAATTCTTGCGGGGGTCCAATCAGGAAATTGACATTCTTGGAAGTTCGTCATTCTCTCTGTTAACCTGGATAACCACTGGTGCAACTCTATGTGGATACTACTAAATAAAATTTCATAAACATCACAAAAAACATACCTTTGTAAAAATCTGTTTGCACTACGACGCGTATCTTTGTTCTCTTTCTCAGCGAATTTCAGATAAGTCTCATCAATCCAATCACCGATTTCCTTCATAGAGGGTCTCCAGAACATAGCTCTCGAGGTACGACGTAAACCCCTCTTGAGCAGATACTAAGTTCAACCAACAACGGAACCAATTTGTTGGGCTATCGGGTAGACCCTGGCTTTATACCATTAACTTCACACCAACAAAAGACCCACAGTGTTGGCCTTTTCGGCAACAACCTATGAACAGGTTGCAGTCTCACCCGAAACAGCTATGGGGTGCCACAGAATCAGGTTTCTGCAAGCAGAAGAGGGATATTACTGTACCTTTAGTTTCTAACACTTATAATCATACAATGTAGAGCTTTAATAGTTATTTATTTAGCTTCACAGTTAGATAAACAAACTGTGCCTTGGTTAACCCTTTACTGGGAGTTCCAGTGAAGTTAATATTTAGCAATGATCTTACTTATCAGATATATATTTCTCAATGCATAAGAACATAACAACAACACATGATATAATGTGGTTCAACCCCAGTCTAGGGGTTACATCCACAGAACTATGTTTTATTCAACTCTTTACAAAAACCACAGTTCTGATCTGTGCACTCAGCTGCAGATCCCTTCAAGTCCTCAAAGTCACACACACAGCTGCAAATTTCCTTAATCACCCAAAACCCTCTACGCACACAGCTGCAGAGGTCGTCCATGCACACAGCTGGGACTTAACCTTCTTACAAACAATACTTAGCTTCGCATCAATTCATCTTACATTAAAAGCCTAACTCGACTTCTTTACAAGAGTGCTTATTTATAGTGCACTTATTACAAAACCATGGGCACCCCGAACCCTAAACCCTTGACTTAAACCATGGGTTTATTACAAAAAGAGGTTTTTGACTCAACCCTGACACCCCTAAGACTATTTTGAGTCGTAACTCTGCTTACAAACTCCCATATCCCCACGGAGTTACCCACCTTAAGGACTGTTAGGATGCGCGCCCCAACACAACCTTCCAATTTCGAGGCCTTAAATGATTTTTTCACAAAGTTCAAGCACATTGTCTTACTATTGAAGCAGTGTAAGGTGGAGAAGGAGGATGATCAGCTCATCCTCACCATTCTCTCCAAACTTGGAGCTGATTATTTGATGTTTGTCTCTACATTCCGTGTGGGGAAGCTTACAACCCCTAGATGGAAGATGCCTTCACTCAATGCCTTCATTGAGTCCCTAATAAGCGAACATGATAAGATTTTCCAGACGGGGATCATCACATGCTCTTGTGATAAATCCCTCTATTCTTTGGGGCCCAAATATATGAAAGGTAAAGGAAACCCGTAGAAGAACCCAAAAAACAAATTTGAAGCTCCTAATCCTAAATTTCAAAACCAGCAACATGAAGAGCCTTCTAGCTCGAAGGAGAACAAAAACAAATGGCATCATGGAAAGGAAAAAGTCAATTTTTCATACTGCGAGAAGGGATTCCACCCTAAACATGCCTGCATGAAAAATAAACTTGGTGAAGCTACTTCTCTTCTTGAGAAAAATCACATCAATCTTCTGGAAAGATTTTAGAGGAGAGATCAGCAAGATCGGGAACCACAGCATGAAAGAGGTCATGCTATCATGGCAAGCACTTTGAATTCCAATGCTCTTTTGATAGATTCTAGAGCTTCAAATCACATCATGGCTAATAGAGACTCCTTCTCATGTTTGGATACCAGCAAAACCATTCCCATCCACATGGGAGATGAATCTACAATCATATTTGAAGGACAAGGTACTGTAAATCTCAAGCATGGTTATTTTTCCAATGTTCTGTATGTACCATCTCTTGCATCAAACCTCCTAATTGTTTATCAAATGACACATATAGGAGTTCCCAAGAGAGTCTCCTTTATCCCAGATGATGTAGAGATCACATAATTTTCATCCGAAAAACTTGTAGCAAAAGGCCTTGCAAATCATCATGCAAAATCCTACGAGTTCTCCCATTTTGTGGCGAATGCAAAGCCCACCGTATTGCTGACTCATGGAAATAATGTTAGTATATTGTGGCATGAGAGGTTTGGCCACCTAAAATTTAAGTACTTCCAGCAATTACAGAATAATTCCATGGTTGAAGGCCTCCCGGTCATCAAAGCTACCACTAGAATTTGCAAGGGCTGTGTTGTTGGAAAGCACCCTGAGCATAAGTTTGATCGGGGGAAGGCAAGCCAAGTATCATGCATATTGGGGCCGATACATTCTGATATTAGCGGACCCATTCCTACCACATCTATTAATGTATCAAGGTATGTTCTCACTTTCGTTGATGAATTTTCTAGATACACATGGGTACTTTTTATCAAAAAGAAGTTTGAAGTCTTTGAAAATTTCACTGATTTGAAGGCACTGACAGAGAATGCATCTGGAAAAAAGATAAAGATTTTGAGATCTGATAATGGTGAGGAATATATTAGTAATTATTTTTTGCATATATTTTCCCAAAGTGGTATTCATATCCAACATTTAGTTCCCTACACTCCCCAACAAAACGGTGTAGTGGAGAGAAAGAATCGGTCTCTCAAGGAGATGACCACTTGCATGCTGGAATCAAAGAAGTTGCCTGAAAATTTGTGGGATGAAGCCATGAATTCTATAGAATACATGTATAACATAGTTCCACACTCATCTGTGAAATGGAAGAACCCCTTTCAAAGCCTACTTTGGACACAATTCGAATGTGTCAAATCTTAGGGTATTTGGGTCCACTGCATGGGCCCGAATTCCTCATGATAAAATGAAGTATTTGCAACCACAAAGAATTGAATGTTTGTTTATTGGATATCCTGATGAACCTAAAGGTATAAAGCTACTATATATCATAACAAAACAGATGATCATTGAGAGGACTGTCCTATTCGATGAGCCTCTTCAGGAGGTAGAACTAGTGAAGGAGAAAACTGTTGAATTTCCTTCCTATTCTACTGAATATTTGGATGATGGAATTGGGAGTGATGACCCTGATTTGGATCCTTTGATTTATAATATTAGTGAACAGAAAACATCAGATTCTGAATCAAAACTTTAAGTACAAAATCATCTCCCAACTTGGGCTAGACAAACACTCTCATCCGCAGGTGAAAACATTGGAAATTTGGATGATACAAGAAGAACCTGGTCTGATTTACAAAGAGCAGGTATTGTGCTCTATTGTCTTGATTATTTTATCTTTGAATATTTCTATTTAATGATAATTTCAGATCCTAAGTCTTACTACCATGCTCGGAAGGATCCGAGATAGCAAGCTTCCATGGACGAAGAGATGGATTCTCTTCAGAAAAACACTACTTGGGAGCTAGTTTCTCTTCCTCCAAGGAGGAAATTGGTTAAATGGAAGTGGGTGTTTCAGAATAATGTTGCTTACAATTGCAAAAACTAAAAATAAAAGGCAAGGCTAGTAGAAAAAGGTTTCTCCTAGGTCCAAGGTGTGGACTACCATGAGACTTTGCACCGGTTGCAAAAATGGACTACATTCGCCTCGTTTTGGCAATTTCTGCATTTAAGCACTGGGAAGTGCATCATATGGATGTTAAGTATTCCTTTATACATGGAGATATTAATGAGGATTTAATTCATCTTCATCTTCAAGTGATCTTCATCATCGGATCTGGATCATCATCACTGGATCTGGATCATCACTGGATCTGGATCATCGCTCGATCTAGATCATCTCTGGTTCTAGAAAATATTTGCTGGATCATCATCACGGGTGCTATCTCTTGATTCTTCTTGTCACGGGAAGTTCTATAGAGCCAACCCATTTTCATGTTGGATGTAGGCCTAGCCACCATGTAGGTCTTCTTCAGCGCTTATATCTAACACTTAAGTTAGAATGGCCCACCCAGCACTTACATCTGACCCAATCGTCATCAAGGCACACCCAACACTCACATTTGATCATATAGGAACCAATCCTATAATCACATCAGAAAGGACTAGCACTCACATCTATTCAACCAATGATCGGAATGGCCTAGCACTTACACTTAGCCATGCGAGGAACCAATCCTCCATGCCAAAAGGATTTGCACTTACATCTAATCAACCAATGATCAAAGAAAGGCAATTGCACTTATATCTGATCAACCAATGATTGAAGAAAGGCACAATACTTATATCTGATCAACCAATGATCGAAGAAAGGCTCAACACTTATATATGATCAACTAATGATCGAAGAAAGTCTCTACACTTACATCTGACACATGTGAGGAATCAATCCAACATGCATGTTCAAAAAGGCATGCACTCACATATGATCCTGTAGCAACCAATCCTATAGTCATATCATAATGGCCCCCAGTCCTAGACTAAGCTACCTAGTAATTGACTAGGTGCCTCCATTCTCCAGGAGAATGACAGTTACCCTTACATCTATCCTACTCAACAGAATTTCCAGCACTCACATCTAACATGGAAGGAACCTAATCCTTTAACCATGATAGAATGGCTCATCCCTTACATCTGACCTACTCATTAGAATGGCTCCCCCAGTCCCAGACTAAGTGTTCCTGGTAACTAACCAGGTACCTCCATTCCAAGAATGGCATTCAACACTCATATCTGATATGGAAGGAACCAATCCTCTCACCATGACAGAATGGCATAGCCCTTACATTTAACCTACTCGTCTGAATGGCTATGGGTCTCATCATTTTACCTTGGAGGAAACCTCGATCTGAATAACACCAAGCTTATCCCTGAAGTACTCGAACTTCACCCTAGCCAATGGATTCATCAACACATTAGCTATATGTTCCTCCGTCGCCACATACTGGAGCTTCACTACTCCCCTCTGTACCATATCCCAGATATAGTGATACTTGATCTTGATATGCTTCGACCTGTCTAACAACTTCATGCAACTCTGGTTGTAACAATGTATACAAGTAGCATCCATTTGGAGATCAAATAAATTAGACAGTAGCTTCCACAGCCATACTACCTCACAACTAGTTGAACAATCTATTACATACTCTGCTTCAATTGTACTTAGTGCCACATAGGATTGCTTCCTGCTAAACCAAGAGATCACACATGATCCCATACTGAAGCAACACTCTGAAGTGTTCTTTTTATCGATGGCACTGCCCATTCTGAATCAACATAACCTTCTAGGTTAATCTTCTAATTCATATCATAGTTGAGCCCATACTCAACTATACCCTTTGCAACCATCAAGTGAACATGTCTCAATGTGTTCACAACAAAGCAAGTATCTGGTATCGTATCCATCAAGTACCTCAAGGAACCAATCACATGACGATTCATCGTAGCATCAACTGTCTCTGATGAAGCATCACTCAAATAGCTTCATGTTTGATGATATAGGTGTGGTCATGGCCTTGTAGTCCATCATCTTGGACCTCTTCATGATCTCTAATACATACTTCCCTTGTCCACACCTCCATTCCTAGAAAATAGTGCATAGACACATAACAAAAGCATCATTGGTCTTCCACCTTCAACCTTGAAGCAAGGGTTGGAATCGACTTTACTCTCAGTAAATCCTAGAGTCATCAGTAATCTATCCATCCTGTCATACCATGTCGAACCTCAGGATCTTCTGCAGTCACTCCGTCTGAAGCATCATACTCCCTCTGTCTTTCGTACTCTATGCATTGAAATATTCTATACTGGAGTGACACTGGATACCAAGATCCTCTATTTTGAACTTTTTTCAAAAGTTCTTCTCACACCCATCTGTGAGCTTGTCATCCTCTAACAACCTTGTAGGATAGGTTCAGATCTTCATCAAGCTCATCATGTATGTGTTATCCCATGGGTGTCTTCTAAAATCGTACAAGGCCTTCTTTCATTTGCACACATGATTCTGCCTGTCATGTGTCTCAACTCCCATTGGCTACAAATGTCTCTTCGAATCTTGCCTTGTATCCTATGATGTTTCCATCTACTGCATGATGGAACTATGAATTTCCCTTCATGTATCAATACTGCATCCTAGACATCATTCTTCTTGAACTTATTCATAGCTAAAGGGTTCTGCATCAATTATGTCACTACATTCATCATATTATTCTGCATCTTGAACTGTCCTCACTTGTTCTTTGGAACAAGTCTCATCCTTCTTTGCTTATAGGTGATTATGTATGCGATCTTTCCTACAATTCAAATGCATTTGTATGGTTAGAAACATTTCATAAGGAATATTCATACTAGGAAATTCTTATGCATAACTATATGATCATGCAACTACTTTAGCCTATACAACATTCATCCATATCTCATGGAAATGTTTCTAGATGCCTTCCATATCTACTAGGACAACATTGAGATCGTGCACTAATACAGTATGTTAGCAAAGAGGTTTCATTCTAGATAAGTAGCAGTGGAGACTTGTATAGGACCATGAGCTACTTACCCATCACATGCATATTAGTAGTATACTGTCATTAATGCAAACATTCTATCATGCATAATACATTAACTGAATATAAACAAATGCATAAAAAGACAATATCATGAAATGAAAATTGAATACTTATCTTTATTTGTTTCGCGGTTAGACTCCTTCTTCAGCCTTCGGCTTCATCATCTTCTTCATTCATAATATCATTGTTTCTTATCCAAAAGCTAAGGTGGATAAGATATTCTTCAAGAGTTGAGTTCTTCATATTCCTCATCGATTGAGGGATCTTCTTTGGATGGTGAGAGATTGATCTTCAGTTGCTCCCATCTTCTTTTCTCTTATTATTAGTTGAGCTTCTTCTTGTGTGTGCTCTTCCCAGAGTCTACTGAAAGTAATCACTTCCTTATAGCACATATTCTTTGAATGAATGAATCCCATGATCCTGGGAGGCCATTCAAGGTGGCTATCACCACTTCTACATTCTTCACTTATTCTTTTACCGCTTCAAGTTGTTCTCTGATTTGAGAGACCCTTGTAAAGTATGACTGTATGGTCTCTGCATTCTAGATATTCACATTCTTCAATTGGTTTCTTAAGGTCATATTCCAAATTATGTTATTCCCTTTAAATAGCTTGGTCAAGGAATCAAACATCTTCGGTGCCTTTAGGGAAGACACTTGTGGTACAAGTTGATCCGTGATTGAATCAATAATGATCTTCTTGGCCTTGACCAAGTTTTTCTTGTGTAAGGCTTTTAGCCTTATCTCCCTCTGGAACTGGAACCTCTTTACTCATGTAGGTGTCCAATTCATTCTCTTCAAAGAGATCAAATACTTCCATGCTTGGAATTTGTCAAATTCACCAAGATTATCATCAAGCTAATGTGATAGATCACTTTGACATGGGAACCTCAAATGAAAATAGCAAAAGATTAGATCTTACCGATTTGAGGTGTCCGTCCTGGTTCCGAAGTTGGCTGATCTAGGGTTTGTCAGAGAAACCCTAATTTTCAAAACTTGGAATCTTTCAGATCTGATTGGATAGAAATATAGATATCTTCAAGGTGATCTATCCAATGTACTCCTTTTTCTGAAAACAGTGTAGGGAAGCTCTCGGAACAGGAAGCCCTAGTTTTCCAAATTCTTCTAAAGAAATGTTTGTTACTATTTCTACAGTATCTCCCAAATTAATACTCCTCTATGTCCAAAATTTCACTATGAGGTATCCACACATGTCCCTATTCCAACACCATAGGTTTCATCAGAGTTGGTTTCACCAATTGGGACATATGGTCATTTTCCCAAGGTGACCTGTTACAGGACTGTTCAGAACATCGAAGTTGTACGAACTGACATGTGTCAGAGGTTCCTCTTCTGAGTCTAAATTTCGGACCAATGAAAGTACAGTCCGTTCCATTTCTGGAACATCTTCAGAAATTTCATTTGGAACTTTGTAGCCCAAGATATAGCAATTATCGCCAGGTGTCTTTGTCACATCCCCATGCCACCGACCGGCAAAGAGGACGCGACTACAAGCTTAAACCACCCAGGCTAAGAGCCCCATAAACATGTACAGGCATAAAATTTACTGAACAGAATGCTTAAACATGTGCATTGAACTTAAATATGCACATATGAGAATTTATCATGCGCGGATGCAATTATCTATCAGACACAGCGGAAACATCATGCATTCAAACAAGCATTCTTTCTACATGTTCATTTCATTTTCATTAATAGTAAATATAGGATTGCAGAGGTAAAATACACAAGATCACTTATCTTATGAAGAATTCGATCTGCAACCAGCTACATCGCTGCAACGATCCACCCAACCATAGGCCAGCGTGCTCCTTAATCTCTCAGCAATGCTGCCACCCCCTAGCTGGGCATGATTCTCCAAGGAATAAGGGAACAAGCAAGCTTACACATAGCCAGGGATGCACAAAACACATCCAAGCCACCACAGTTGGGTTTATCAGGCCATTAATGAGTTGGAGAAGGTATATTGCTAAGCTGGTGAGCTCATTACAGAGCCAAGGACACCTACACCAGAACTAGCCTGACCTCTAAGACACCCATCCACACCCAACACAAGGAATCAGTCCCTTCTCTGCTACACAGTCCCTCAGGCCCTGCATTCCCTTCCAGTGCTATTCAGGGGTGATTTAGAAGAAGGCCAGCCCTCTAGCTCTGCCTGTGTGGTTCCAGCCACCAGGTTTATCAAGAAAAACTAAGCCCACATCCTTACTTCCAATATAGTCCGAAGACCAACCATTGCCCTTAGAAATTTACTTTAGCTGCCATAGCTTAAATAGGGAAGGAAAATTCTAAGTCATTCTTGGCCCTATCGTGGCCAAAATGACTCTTCAAACGAATTACAACAGTCCAAATATGTAGTGAATACCACGGCAACACATCCAACAACGTGGGAAAATAATAGTCCCGAAATGTATCAGTGAGCATAGCTCACAACAAACATGGGGAATACAGTCCGTCCTAGGCAACATATTGACTGAGAAAACACATAAATACCACTCAGAGGAAGAGAGAAATACTGACTTTCGATAGCCACAGCAGCTGTGATTTCGCAGGGCAAAGAACGACGTGGGAAAACCCAGAAATTCCTGTGCGTGAAGATGAAAAACGGGGAAGAATATTTCTGCGTGAGAATGAACAGCAATGGAGGCCCTACGTGAGGAGAAAACAGCTCCATTTTTTCCTGTAGATGACCAAACAACAGGGAGGACGTGAAATTGCAGTGCATGGGTGTTCAGCAACTCGTGGAGCCATGAAAAATGTCTGCGTGAGACCAAAACCACCCAGAGCCTGTGCATGAGGAAAATCAGACAAAATCGTGGGGAGAGTGGAATTGCCTCCTGAGTGAAGAGTGTGTGAGAGCTTCTTGCTGGTGGAGTGTGTGTGTGGGTGAGGACTGACAGTCCTTCCACCCCACTCCCCAACATCATAACTGCCTCAACCACCAACAATATTTTCTTAATGAAGGTGGTTGGAATAAAACAAAGGAAGATGACACATGGGTTTTTCCCCTTTTTGGCCCAAGATTGACAATTTCCCTCACCTCCTTATCCTTGGGAAAATCATGTCCCTTTCGATTTAGTTGCCACGATCGTAGCTGTTCGGGTTCATTTAATTAATTATAGATGCATATTTACATGATGAACAATATAATATATGCCGCATGCCCCGATATACAATCGATGACAAATTTAAATCCAAAACGTAACATAACCGATCAATGGTGGGGCCTTGGCCTTTAGCTCCACACCCTGATCATTTACAATTTATACATCATATACATCTAATGTAACGGGGTCAAAACCGGGACATTACATTCCCCCCCCCCCCCTTCAATAGCAATGTCCTCAGTGCTTTACAAAATTTGAACAAAATGCTACACTGGTATCGCCTCAGTGTTCCGCAGAATTGAACAAAAATGGATGTGCCAATCACATGGCATCCTCCAGCTCCCATGTAGCCTCTTCAGGTCCGAAGTGCTCCCATTTCACCTTTACCTGACCTATGGCTTGGTTCCGGAGCATTGTGACCTTCCTGTCGAGGATGCGCATTGGTTCGATTCAGAACTCTCCCTCGAGTTCCACCTGAATCACATCCCAATTTATCACATGGTTAGGATCATGTACATATCTCTTAAGCAAAGAAACATGAAAAACATTATGAGCTCTAGTGCTAGCAAGAAATGCAATTCTATATGCAACTGGCCCTATCCTTTCAAGCACTTCAAACGGCCCACAGTATCTGGGTGACAACTTGGCACAACTTCCAAGTTTCAAGGAACTCTTCCTTGCCCTCACTCTGAGGTAAACATGATCCCCAACACTGAACTCCCTGTTCACCCTATGCTTGTCTGCATAGCTCTTCTATCTGTCCTCTGCTGCTTTTAGCTTCTATCTGATCTTAACAACCTCTTGCTCCATTTCCTTGAGCAATTCTGGTCCAAGCACAATCCGGTTCACTAGATTATCCCAAGTCACTGGTGTCCTACACCTTCTTCCATACAAAGCTTCATATGGACTCATCCCCAAGGATGCCTGATGTCCATTGTTATAAGCAAACTCTACCAAGTGTAAGTAATCTTCCCACTTGGTTGGTATGTCCATTACGTACATGCGAAGCATGTCTTCAAGCACCTGATTAACTCTCTCGGTCTGCCCATTCGTCTGAGGATGGTACGTAGTGCTGAATTTCAGCTTTGTACCCAAATTTGCAGACAACCCCTTCGAAAAGTTGGAAGTGAACTTGACATCTCTGTCAGATACTATTGCCTTTGGGAACCCATGCAATTTGAATATCTCCTTCATGAATATCTTTGCAATGTCACCAGTCTCATACGTAGACTTAACTGGTATAAAATGTGCTTCCTTAGTCAACTTGTCTACCACAACCATGATGGAATCATGTTGTCTCCAAGTCATTGGCAATCCTGTAATAAAATCCATGGAAATAACTTCCCATTTCAATTTCGGAATTGGCAAAGGCTGCAACAAACCTGTTGGATATTGATGCTCAACCTTTACCTGTTGACATTTCATACATCTTGAAATGTACTCAGCCATATGCCTTTTCATTCTTGGCCAAAAGTACTGCTTTCTAGCTGTAGCGATTGTCTTCTGATATCCTGGGTGACCAGAATACGGAGCTTGATGGATTTCATCCATAACAACTCTCCTTAAATCTGCTACATCTGGAATATAAATTCTACCTTTATAAGTGAGAAGTCCATCTTCTTCCAATTTATATCCCTCATACCTCTTCTCGAGACTTTTCTGTTGCAATTTGTCTTTTACTTGCTCATACAATTCATCTCCGGCAACATGATTGGAAATCTGTTGCCTCAAATCCGATTGGCAAATACTGAGAGATGCCACATGCATTTCTTGCACTTTCCTACTAAGTGCATCCGCTACCTTATTCTCTTTTCCCTTTATGTGCTTGATTTCAAAATCAAACTCACATAAAAACTCTAGCCATCTTACTTGCCTAGCATTTAGAGTAGGCTGATCAAATAGGTACTTCAATCCACAATGATCTGTCCTAAGCTCAAATCTCTTGCCCATCAAGTAATGTATCCACATCTTGAGAGAATGTACTATGGTTGTAAGCTCTAGATCATGAGTGTCATAGTTCTTCTCATGCTCCTTCAACTTTCTTGACTCATAACATATCACGTGGTTGTCCTGCATAAGGACTCCTCAAATCCCTTGTCCACATGCATCAGTGCACACCACAAAGTCTTTCTCTGGATCTGCAACCTTCAGTACTGGTGCACTGGTGAGAAGAATCTTCAGCCGCTTGAAGCTTTCTTCACACCTTGCTGTCCATTCGAACTTCATCCCCTTCTTTTGCAAAGAAGTGATAGCATGTGCAACTTTGGAGAATCCCTCAATGAATCTCCTGTAGTATCTTGCAAGTCCCATGACAGATCTTATATCTATCACATTTCTTGGAGTAGGCCAATTCATAATGGCTTCTATCTTTTCAGGGTCCACAGATATACCCTCCTTTGAGATAATGTGACCCAAATACTGAATTTTATCTCTATAGAAGTCACACTTGCTCAGTTTCACATACAACTAATGCTCCCTAAGCAAATTCAATGTCAATCTCAAATGCTCTTCATGCTCTTCCTCATTCTTAGAATAAGAAAGAATGTCATCAAGGAAGACAAGAACAAACTTGTCCAAATACCTGCTGAAGACACTATTCATAAGGCACATAAACGTAGCGGGTGCATTCGTGAGACCAAATGGTACCACTACAAACTCATAATGCCCATACCTTGTTCGGAAGGCTGTCTTATGAATGTCTTCATCCTTGATTCTTACCTGATGGTAGCCAGACCTCAAGTCAATCTTGGAAAATACCTTTGCTCCTCCCATTTGATCGAAGAGGTCATCAATCCTAGGCAAAGGATATTTATTCTTCACAGTAACCTTGTTCAACTGCCTGTAGTCAATATATAACCTAAGTGTACCATCTTTCTTCTTGACAAATAGAACTGGTGCTCCCCAAGGAGACACACTCGGTCGAATATACTTCTTTTCCAACAACTCTTGCAGTTGCATCTTCAACTCTAGCATCTCCAGTGTACTCATCCTGTAGGGTTCTTTGGACACTGGTGCTGCTCCTGGCACAAGTTCAATTGTGAAATCAATGTCCCACTTTGGAGGAAGCCCTAGAATCTTGTCAGGAAACACATCCCCGAATTCTTGTAACACCTGATAGTCCTCCAACCTAGGAGTTTCATCTCTCGATTCCTCCAAAATATGAGCTGCATACAACTGGAAACCTTTCCTATAGAACTTCTTTAACTGCATTGCTGAAACCTACAGTACTGAAATCACCTTTGGAATACCTTTCACAACTACTAGGTTCCCTTCTTCATTCATGCACTCAAAAGTCTTACGGTAACAGTCAAGCTTCACCCTGTGAGATTCTAACCAATCCATTCCAATGAGAACATCATAGGAACCAAGTGGTAGAACATTCAGATCTACAAAAGTGACCAATCCATCCATGACCAATGGACACTTCTCTACCACTTCACTGACCTTCCTCTTAGTTCCAGTGGCTAGCTGAACTAACCAAGACTTCCTATGCTTTACTTTCTTAAAAGCACAAATCTCTACTACTCTAGGAGTAATGTAACTGTGCGTAGAACTAGGGTCAATGAAAATAGAAACAGATTGCTCAACAATCTTACCTGCTACTTCAACCACAGCTGACTGGTGATCTGCCTGGCGGTCCTCCAGTGCTGCATAAATCCTAGGGATTGCCCTTGCTACTTGACCCACTGTTTCTGCTTCTTGAAGGTTATAAGCTAGCCTTGCACTCTCATTCTTGAGTGGAAAATTCCTATGCATGTGGGGTCCACCACATTTCCAACATTGAAGTGGACCTCTATTCTGTTGTGGATCCTTAGGCTTTTCTCCTGTCACTCCAACTGGTTTACTCCCAGCTTGGGATGGATGCTTCTGCTAATTCCTGAAATTAGAAGGTTTGAAACCTTTCTTTCTTTGGTCAAACTTCTCGTTCTTCTTGTCCTTCCATGCCTTATGGTAATCTGGTTCAGCCTTACTTTGCTCATAACAATACTTAGCTTTTCTTATTGCTTCTTCAAGAGTTCTAGGCTCATAAAACTCAATCCTATCTTTGTAAGACTGAGGTAATCCACTCAGGAAATGCTGGACCTTACTTTTTCATCTCTGATGTACCAGACATACCTCAATAGCTCCAAAAACTTATTTGCATACTCTTCCATGGTTTGCTGTCCCAATCTCAGCTCATGGAACTCCTTGATCTTGTCATCATAATACCTGTCAGAGAGGTATTTCTGCTTAAAATACTTCTTGAACTGCTTCCACTTTAGTCTCCTTTCGCTGATCCGCTTTACTTTCTTGAAGTGTTCCCACCAAATGGATGCTCTTCCATTTAGATTGAATATGGCAACTCTTTCCTTCATGTTTCCTGAATAATCATGCACTTGAAAGTACTTCTTTATCCCAAGAAGCCAAGCTTCAGCCTCTTGTCCAGTCTTTACCTCACCATCAAACGTAGGAGGTTTAGCTTTCTTGAATTCATCTCAAGTGCGATCCCTATGGTGTCTCTTTCTTTTTCTTTTATGATAAGAAGAACTGGAATCCCCACTGGATTCTTCAGAATCAGATGTTCCACTAGAAGTTCTTCTCCTTCTCCTAGTACTGCTATTACTGCCTTCTGGTCTTGCTGTACCTTGTCCAGAGTCTATCTTTCTTTGCAAGTCTGTCAAACTTTGCAACATAGTAGCATTCAACTGATGCTGCTCTTCCTGGGCTTTGATCAGGCTTTTCATAGTGGCTGCAACATCTGACGGGGTCTCTTGGAATCTCCTTCCATTTGACTCAATGTCATCATTCCTATTACAGACATTTTCTCCCATGGCACCTTCTGCTTGCTCGTAAGAATCTCGAGCATCATACCCATCATGGGTTCTCATACTGAACCACCACTTACTTACCAACTGTACTGCCTGGAATACTTCTCTTGAAGGTGACTATGATTCTGCAAACGTGTTAATAAGAAAATTGTTAGATGCATAACATGGATATAAACCAGCATTTATTACCTTTTCCTGGAATAATTATAAAATTAAAATTTTTCCCAAACAAAATATATTCTTCATCAAGAACGTCTATCTGAGGGGGACGACGGGGGTCAAGGGGGATTTTTTTTGTAAATTGTTGATTTTCGTGCAATCTGGCGCATAAGATCGCTGCCACTTTCTCACTATTCAGCCCTGAAATTTCACTGAAAAACTGCTTGAAAATCCCACTGAAAACCATCAAAACCTACTGAGAAATCCCATGGAAACTTAGAATTTTCCCTTCCTTATTATCGGCTGTCGTATGTCTTTCCACATCAGCTGGAAAATGCCTTCGGCTTCCGCAACGGCGGACGCTCCTTCACTTTCCTCTTTCTATCGACGCACTTTCTCTTGCGGCGTCGGTAGTCTTTTTGATCGGCCGTCAAATGCCTTCGGCTTCTGCAACGGCGAATGGGAAATCATTAATTCTTCCGCTACCTCGGGATCCTTTTTCATCGGAAGCCAAATGACTTTGGCTTCCGCAACAGCGGACAGGAAACCACTTTTCTTCCACAACAGTGGAACAATTATCACTTCTTCTTCCGACGATTTCATCACTTAGACAAATTTTCAAAATTTGTCTTTCTTTGACCGCGTCGGCTGTTGGCGGTCTTTCTTCATCGGAATCCAAATGAATTTGGCTTCTGCAACGACGGCTCACCAAAGTCCGAATCCTTCTGATGTCCGCTCTTACTTGGAAATTTTTTTTTTAACTTCGGGCGTTAGCTGACTTCTTGCATCGGAAGCCAAATGTCTTTGGCTTCCGCAACGGCGGCTCACCAAAGTCCAAATCCTTCCACTAGTCGCCCAACACTTAGGAATTTCCACGATTTTCTTCACGTTTCCTTCTACCGTCGGAAGACTTTGCAGTTTGGGCTTCCGCAACGGCGTTCAAGAAACCACTTTCCCTTTCGCAACGGCGGAAGAAATTTCCATGAACTCTTTCGACTACTCCAACACTTAAACTTTTTTTTTGTCGAATTTGCAATCTGATTTCCACTGGGCAGAGAGGAATACTACCTCTATCACTACACCCTTCTTGGCCCATAGAGGCCCATTACTGTAACCCAAGATCTGATACCATACTGTCACGTCCCCATGCCACCGACCGATAAAGAGGACGCGACTACAAGCTTAAACCACCCAGGCTAAGAGCCCCATAAACATGTACAGGCATAAAATTTACTGAACATAATGCTTAAACATGTGCATTGAACTTAAATATGCACATATGAGAATTTATCATGCACAGATGTAATTATCTATCAGACACAGCGGAAAAATCATGCATTCAAACAAGCATTCTTTCTACATGTTCATTTCATTTTCATTAACAGTAAATATAGGATTGCAGAGGTAAAATACACAAGATCACTTATCTTATGAAGAATTCGATCTGCAACCAGCTATGTCGCTGCAACGTTCCACCCAACCATAGGCCAACATGCTCCTTAATCTCTCAGCAGCGCTGCCACTTTCGAGCTGGGCATGATTCTCCAAGGAATAAGGGAACAAGCAGGCTTACACATAGCCCGGGATGCACAAAACACAGCCAAGCCAACACAGTTGGGTTTATCAGGCCATTAAGGAGTTGGAGAAGGAAGATTGCTAAGTTGGTGAGCTCATTACAGAGCCAAGGACACCTACACCAGAACTAGCCTGACCTCTAAGACACCCATCCACACCCAACACAAGGAATCAGTCCCTTCTCTTCTACACAGTCCCTCAAGCCCTGCATTCCCTTCCAGTGCTATTCAGGGGTGATGGAGAAGAAGGCCAACCCTCTAGCTCTGTCTGTGTGGTTCCAGCCACCAGGTTTATCAAGCAAAACTAATCCCACATCCTTTCTCCCAATACAATCTGAAGACCAACCATTGCCCTTAGGAATTTACTTTAACTACCATAGCTTAAATAGGGAAGGAAAATTCTGAGTCATTCTTGGTGCTATCGTGGCCAAAATGACTCTTCAAACGAATTACAACAGTCCAAATATGTAGGGAATACCACGGCAACACAGCCAACAACGTGGGAAAATAACAGTCCTGAAATGTATCAGTGAGCATAGCTCACAACAAACGTGGGGAATACAGTCTATCCTGGGCAACAGATTCACTAAGAAAACACATAAATACCACTCAGAGGAAGAGAGAAATACCGACTTTCGATAGCCACAGCAGCCGTGATTTCGCAGGGCAAAGAACGACGTGGGAAAACCCATAAATTCCTGTTCGTGAAGATGAAAAATGGGGAGGAATCCCTCTGCGTGAGAATGCACAGCAATGGAGGCCCTGTGTGAGGAGAAAATAGCTCCATTTTTTCCCGTGGATGACCAAACAATAGGGAGGATGAAAAATTGTAGTGCGTGGGTGTTCAGCAACTCGTGGAGCCAAGAAAAATGTCTGCATGAGACCAAAACCGCCCAGAGCCTGTGCATGAGGAGAATCAGACAAAATCATGGGGAGAGTGGAATTGCCTCCTGAGTGAAGAGTGCATGAGAGCTTCTTGCTGGTGGAGTGTGTGTTTGGGTGAGGACTGACAGTCCTGCCACCCCACTCCCCAACATCATAACTGCCTCAACCACAAGCAGTCTTTTCTTAATGAAGGTGGTTGGAATAAAACAAAGGAAGATGACACATGGGTTTTTCCCCTTTTTGGCCCAAGATTGACAATTTCCCTCACCTCCTTATCCTTGGGAAAATCATGCCCCTTTCGATTTAGTTGCCGCGATCGTAGTTGGTCGGGTTCATTTAATTAATTATAGATGCGTATTTACATGATGAACAATATAATATATGCCGCATGCCCCGATATACAATCGGTGACAAATTTAAATCCAAAACGTAACATAACCGATCAATGGTGGGGCCTTGGCCTTTAGCTCCACACCCTGATCATTTACAATTTATACATCATATACATCTAATGTAATGGGGTCAAAATCGGGACATTACAGTCTTGTTTAGGGATGAATTCTGGAAAAGGCTAGAACCCTAACTTGGAGGGATCATATCTCCCCGAATATAGAAAATATGAGGCTGAATTTTGGACACAGTGTACCTCAGGATTTATCTTCAGCCTTCGAAATTTTCAGCTCCTGGGCCTTTGCCAATATCTGGATATAGCGAATGTACCAAACCATAACATTTTTAGTATTTAGGGTTTTTCTAGCTCAGGGTCAAACTAGGGTTGACTTTCCCAAAGTTTCACCCAACCAAAAATACTGATCCAGGTCTCTAAACTTAGATTTTTGTGAGGAGAGAAATCCTATGCTAGGCTCACTCAAAAATTCCTCTTTTGCAAGAAGCCCTAATTTTCGCACCGAAAACTGAAAATGCTTGAAATTAAATTTTTCTTCGACAGAAAGATGCACCCTTCAATGGAGAGTCATCCTAGAATACTTTTTCTTGTCGATTGTGGAGAGAGACCCAAAAAGTAAGAAGCCATAGATTCTATAGCTGAACAATGTCTTCCTCTCAAGTTAGCTCTGATACCATGTTATATTTTTATCATTCAAGCTAGCATTATGATCATAGGATCGTTAACTAAGAGAATAGCATGCACATCAATAAAACACAAGAGATAAGAGACACAAAGAATTTTCCTCAGGGAAAACATAGAGGATAAAACCCTGCAACTTCCTCAGAGATAGAATCAGCACCAAAAGTAAAACCCAAAAACATAAAGATGATATCCCAACAACAATAGTCTCTCTCTTGTCCCAACAACTTCTCCTCTCACTCTTATGCCCCAATAAGTGAGTGTGTGTGTGATAAATAGAGAGGCTCACTCTCTATTTATATTCTTTCATTCACTTGAAACCCACTCCAACATGTCGGCCTCACTTAACAATTACTTACTAGAGCCAACATCTCTAGGAGTGTCTAATAAACCTAGTGCCCCACAACTTGTGGGGACTTTTCCTCCTCTGAACAACAAGGAGGTTTATCCTTAACACAATGGTGGGGACCATTGCCCTGACTTACATTGACTCACCTAGGGTTGACATCTCTAGGATATTCTAATAATCCTAGGGCCCCACAACTGCTGGGATTTCAACCCTTGACCAATAGGAGGGTTACCCACAATGACTTGACATGAATTTTATATTATAGAAACTTCCTAGAATAAACATCGAGGTATTACATGACTCAATTACATTATAGACACATCCCGGAATAGACATTGGAGTACAATACATAAGGTATATGGATGAATACATTATGAAGTTACAAATACATCAACAAGAATCCCCTTTTCTATTGCATGTAGACATTGTAGTCAAATATGCATCTCTAAAATTTGTGTGACATAAGGAAGGAATCCATCTTCATATACCATTCCCTTGGGGCTTGCTTGATCCCATATAGATATTTCCTCATTTTTCAAAATAAGGATGAATCTTCAATGTACCCCTCAAGCTGTCTCATATAGATATCCTCTTGTAGGTCACCATGGAGGAAGACATTCTTCACATCCATGTGATGTACCTCCCACCTCTTTGAATATGCAATGACAAAAAATAGCCTTATAGAGTTGATTATTTCAATAGGATTGAATGTATCGTTATAGTTTGGCCCATGGAATTTCGAGTACCCCTTTTCCACCAACCGATTCTTGTACTTGGTTGTGGTTCCATCAATTTCTCTCTTGGTCTTATATATCTATTTGCACTGAACTAACTTCCTCCTAGGAGGCAAATTGACAAGATCCCAAGTTTTGTTGTCTTGTAGGGAACCTAACCCATCATCCATAGCTTCCTTCCACCTTTGATGATGACAAGGTTCCTTGTATGATAGAGGATTTGACCCCATCATAATGAAACACTTATATGTGAGAAGTAGATATAAATGGGAGAGTGCAACATGTTCATCCTGATACTAGGACCTTTTTCTTCTTCTATCATATGGATCACCAACACTATTCCCAGTTTCTTCAATGGGATTTTGGGCCCATTGAGGCCTCTGATTGGGAACTGTAAGTGATGGATTTGGATATGTATATTATTGTGGTTCAAGATTAATATCAAAATCATGGACATCTTGGTCCTAGTATTGTAAATATGAAACATTAGTCAAGCGATCATCATATGCAAATGGAAATGGATGAGAAATTGTACCTTCTTCTTCTTCAATTGAATATGGATCATGCACCTGATCTTGTTCAAATTATACACCTCACTCTATGAAGTGAAACCCAATTTTCTGTTATTCATCAATGGAAGTTTACAAGGTTTAAATATGGCCTGAATACCTGTGCTAATACCATGTTAATTTTAGTGAAGCATGGATCATTGGGCCTGAATGAAAGTTATATGAAAAGAAGGATGCAAAAGAATTAACAATTCAATGTAAACTTATAAATAGATTCATGGTAGAAATTACACACACGAGGAAAAAAATCGTTAGAATATCATTACATTCATAATCATTGATGTCTTTGTAATACAATAGTCATAAAATAGGTATAATTCAAATTCCTTCAGAAGGATTCGAATTCACCAACTCAAACTAGCTTTGGTGCTAACTTAGTGTGGGAAAATCACCACTAGAGCTCACTAATGCAACTATGGAGCACTAATTAAGTATGAAATCAGTTAACTGATGAGGGTAGGTGATTAAATGTGCCCAACCTCCCTTGAATCGTGAAAATTGGTGCTATAGTGACTGAGAGTGAACTAACTGATGGGAATCATATCATAACTAAAGATAACTGAATAACTACTAGAGTCAATTGCTGGAGACTGTTGGTGACACTCAGAGTGGGTTCCTAAATTATAGGGATTGGTATCTGGAGCTGATAAACTCATGAAAACAGGCATGGTGAGTGATAGGTGGTGCATAGGTGTGTCCCCCATGCACTAGTGAAGTGAAGAAGAATCAAAGGAATAAGTATAAACTCCAATACCAAAGAACTTGTACGGCACACCTACAACGCTACATACATCGCCATAGGTAAGATATAGAAACTCATCTCCAAGTAGATCTATAAGTATAAATAGCCCTAACACCATGAATAGTGGACAAGGGTGTCCGATTACTCAAAAAAATTTCACAAGTGTATCAGGTGCCAACATAATGGTTGGAACAGACATTAAGTTGCCAATTATTAATGGAAATGGGTTGGAATACCAGGAGCAACATTGGTTTCTTTGTGAAGTTGTATTGAATGTGTGACAAATCCACAATGTGAACATAAAGAGAGAATAGATGGTCATGACTCTGTGAGGTTGTGTGCTAGACTGGTACATGAAGTTTTCTATAGTGCTAGTAGGATTTGTGCAGAAAACACTTGATCAGATTCGAATCAGAACGATGGATGAGTTTAGAAAACCGAATTTTAAGTCGTAGTGCACTACACAGATTAAAGAAATTAAGAATCTACCTATAGAGTCTGTTAAGGAATTCGACAAGAGATTCAAGACATTAATGGCCAAAGTAAGATTTGAGATGTTGGATGTACAACATAATGAATGGTTCATTGCTGCAATGTTACCACACATCCAGATTCCAATGATGCAACAAAATATTCTATCGTAGGTAGAAGCTATGTAAATATCCATGAAGCTAGAATCCTAGTTGATTGGAGAAACCGATGCAGTGAATCAAATTCAGTCAAAAATAGCTAATATTAGAATGCAGATTCAGAATATCAAGAGAGGAAAAGAGATTCAAGAATAATTATGGTGTAAAAGGTGAAAAACAGAGGGGCACCATAAGGATAATTTCCCAATGCTCATGAATTAAGTCAAAGCACGAGAACCAAACCCGATAAACACCTAAGGGATGCCTTGGTGTAGAATATGCCAAACTAGAGGGAATCGATCAAAGGAATGTTTGTATTTACATAATATTGTTACTACACCAACTAGTTTGTATTGTAAGTTTTGTAAATATGTAGGACATGATGAGAAATATTGCAAAGCATTTCATCTACTGGAAGAGAAAACTATGGATACCTACTTGATGAAGAATGATGAGAATATGCAAGCTGAACAAGTGCAACCTCAAGATCATCCTGCTCAATATCCACTAGAACAATTTCAACAACCACAATATCCTCAGCTACAATATCAAAAGAATCAGTATCCATCGCAACAACACTACCTTGAGCCAAGGGGGGGGTGGCATTAGAGGAAATTTCAACTCAAAATGGGCCTCCTAAAATGAACTAATAAAATAATAGTTAAAATAATAAAATAATATTTATTAACTTTGGAGGAAGAAAATAAAAAAACTACTTTTTTGTTTGTATTTTTGACATATCTCCCTGTGTTTTTACTCAAATTTCGATTGGGAGAGCTCGTTGGATGTGGAATTAAATTCTGCATCCAATTAGTACCCACTCGGTATAATTTTGATGGACCCCTCTACCCCAAAAACAAGAAATACCAGAAAAAATGGAATGATGACATCATCATTCCATTTTTTTTTCTGGTATTTCTTGTTTTTGGGGTAGCGGGGTCCATCAAAAGTATGCCGAGTGGGTACTCGTTGGATGAGTAATTTAATTCCGCATCCAACGAGCTCTCCCGATCGAAATTTGAGTAAAAACACAGGGAGATATGTCAAAAATACGAACAAAAAAAGTAGTTTTTTTTATGATACCTATCCCGAAATTTATATTTAAAAAGTGTTTAAGACCTATATGGTATTTCAAATTTAAATCAATTTCATTGGCTAACACATGATGACATGGATTTTGAATAAAAGTTAAAAGGCCCTTTTTGAGTTGAAATTTCATCTAATGAAAATTTCTAGGATGAGGAAAACAACCAGGAGGAGGATGATTTGGTTGAGGAAGAGGGAAACTCATATGTTATAACTATAGACAACATGGAAAATTTTCTTGAGATTGTCCAAGTCCTGTGAATAAATGTACGTAGTGTAAATCATTTGACCATATTTTCTAACAATGTCCACAATTGATTGCGAAATGGTAGGATCGAACCATGGAAAATCCCAAACTTGTGTAGAATTCGAACCCAAACCCCAACCATAATATCCATATGATTTATACCAAGCCAAGAGAACCAAATATTGATGTCATTACAATAGGAGGTGTTGCAACCAGAGAAGACAAAATTACACAACGTCGACAATTGTAGGTGCGACCAGTGGCACAAAATAATGTACCATTAGAAGTCCAATAGGAAAAGGAAGTATTCCTGGATGTGAAACCAAAATTTGTTGATACTAATCAAACATCGACATCTGAAAAAGTAATACAAGTTCATGAAAGATTCAACAATTACTCAGGAAGTAGCCAATGAAAAAAGTTATTAAGCTGAAAGAATTTTTCAAAAGTTTTTTAACACTAATCCATGATAGAGATGCTGTCGCAGAATTGAAAACATGTATAAAAGAAAATACAAAACATATGCGAACTGAAAAAATAATTAAGCATATCTAGAGAATATTGAAAACTGGTCACAAGTTTTCAATGACTACTCAGATAGGAGACTATGACATTGATTATATCATTCTAGATATGGGATCTAATGTAAATATATTGATAAGAAAGACATGGGAAAACATGAATAAACCATGACTAGATTGATCTCCCATTCATCTAAGGCTAGTGAATTAGTATAATGTCTACCCATTGGTTGACTGACTCAAGTACCTATCGAAGTAGAACACCTGAGGACATACACAGACTTTGAAGTGATCGACATTGCTTAAGATACAAACCCATATCCTATGATTTTGGGGATTTATTGGGTGATTGATAAGAAAACCATAATTAATTTTAAGAAAATAATCTTTCCATTTGAAGATTCAGAGACAAGGGTGGTCGCTCCAATTGATCCGCTCGAAGCACAGAGATATGTTGAGACAGTGAACAGTGAAGGAAAATGTAATTAGCCAGACCAACTATATAAAATCATTCCTTTAAGATATGACTATATAAATCCAAAAATTGATGGAAAGCTGAGTTAGAGGAGTGTTAGCTCATATACATCTGATTTAGGTGAAGCATTAGAAAATTGGAAGAATCGGCTGCATGAAGTTTCCATGTAGATATGTGTAATAATTACAAGATCTATGCAACAGGTAGGAGTCGAGGAAAGTGAACTACCTACATATGAAGGTTTACCTAACCTTGCATATTTTCTAGTTGAATTTGAAGCAAAAGTCACAAAATTGCGGTGATTGTCCACCTTGGACTTTGTGATGGAAGCTATGCCCACTAGATGGTGGGGTACACATAAACAATCTATCTCTAAATGGATGCAATACAGAATATTGTTCGAGATTAGATTCAAAGAAGAGATCAGTTATATTGATTGCAAGTATACATGAATGAAAAATCCTATCAAACATATTGAGAATTGTTACATGACATGACAAGAGTATCTGCAAAAATAATGGGTTCATCGCTTTATACATATATTAGATATGGTACCAAGGAATTGGTACACATTAGTGGAGCTGCGATGAGGAACTCTCAAGTGGGAAGAGTTAGCTACAAGCTTCACACACACATTTGAGTTTGTAAGTGATCATCTAACAATTAATGCTGCACTATAGATAATGAAAGAGAAAATATTTGAGGAAATCCTTGTCGCAACTACAAATTTCCATCAGTGCAACACAACAATTCACCATTGTATGGAATGTTACAACATCATGGGGGAACCAGATGACAATGAACTACTCGACATACACATACATGCTTCGGAAGGTATGTGTGCAGTGGAAGGATTTGAAATTTTTAGCAACCAGTTCCTAAGTCCACTTAAAATTAAGAAAGTAAATATTGGCTCGCCTTAAAATCCAAAGTTCACCAATATTGGAGATTATTGGGATGATGAGACTCTGGGGAAGATCACTGATTTATTGCATGAATTCTACAATATGTTCCCTACTATATTTTTAGAGATGAACAAAATAGTTGGCAACTTCAGCGAAATGAATATACCTTTGATTCCCCATGCGAAATGGGTCAAGCAACAACCATACATATTGAACCTGCAATACAAATAAAATGTTAGGACTGAATTGGATTGAATGCTAGAGGAAGGTGTTATAGAGCCTGTCGAGGAATTAGAGTGTATTATCCCAATTGTAGTAATGGACAAGAAGACCTTAGGTGAAGTAATACTTTTTTCAACCTGATAAAGTTGAATTATTCTTGTTTATATGACTCGTTTCTTACTCCATTTACAAATGAGCTACTAGATAATGTCGAAGGGAAAGAAATGTACTCATTCATTGATGGATTTTATAGTTACCATCTGTTGGGGCCTGAAAAATCGCAGGCGGCAACAGTAAAGGATTCTCCCCAATCAGCGTTCCCAACTAGCCCGCTGACTGTTTGGTATAGGGAATCCGTCCGGTTTGCGGTCCGGCCACCGTAGGTCAAAGTAACAACGAGGGTTTACCGTTTGCGGCCCGGTCCACCGGAATTTGTATTTTGACTTAAAAAATGCAATGCACATGCCTATCTAAACCATGCAGGGTGGTAAGGATGCCGGGAACCACACCATGCGCTGCGCAGGTTCTTACCTCTCGTCTTATGTTCGCTACACCTAAATCACATATGCAATTATGAAACCAAGATAACTAACTATCTATCCCCGGGGAGCCAGAAAATCATTATTAGTGAGTAATGTACCACTTTCATGTATGTTAAACTAGATTACAGATAGCTGCTATTTACGTTTACAATACATGAATGAGAAGATATTCTAACAACCAGCTAGCCAATTGTTATATACAAACACATGCATTACTCTAAGTGAAATTTCCATAAATAAAATCAGAAATTATTCAACCAGACATAGGTCATAAAGTTAGAACAATCTCACGATTCACAGACACAAGCTGAAAAAACAAAGTAATTCATCTTTCCACGGTCCATGGTACAACATTTGGAACACTTCACGGTCCTTTCTCCAACAGGCAAACCAAACTCTTTATTGCAAAATGAAATAGTTCTTCTTACAACAAGTCTTCCAGTCTAACTGGGAAAAATCCCTTTCTTTGTCCCGCTTCCCTAGTTTTATAGAAAAACAAAAATGCTTGGGTTGCCCAAAGTGACCTTTGGGCTCCCCAACGCTCCAATTTCTCTCTACCCTTTACAAACTATGACATTCTACAAAATTTGACCAATCCTTCTCATTTGGAGGGGCCCGCTTGGTCTTCCAAAAACTTCCTCCATGCTACTGTCTCCTTGGCGAGTCCTTCAAATGATTGGGGTTCTAGGAATTGTACATTCAGCTCGTACTTATCTGCTTGCTTCTGGATGGCTTCGATCCGGGCCTTGTTCAGACGCACCTGTTCCTCCAAGAGCTGTACACTAATAGCAGCATGTCCAATTTCATTTCTCAGGATCGGCTCATCGAGGGCTATGATGCATTGGGCCTTGGCTTCTCCTTCCTGATGCCTTGTCTGTAACATCCCTGTAAATGTATTATGATCAGGGAATTCGGGTAACCTATGCTCAGCTTCCACTTGACAGCGATTGTAGGTGACAAGAGCTCTTCTAAAGAACTCTGTACATGCTCCCTTCGTTTTCTTCACTGTCTTCTGAAAGTCCTCTGCAGCAATAACGGCAAACTCGATCAGGTCATGGTCCCGCCTTAAAGTTTGCCGATCCTTAACTGATAGCCCAGCTGGGACTTCTCGATCATCTTCTGCTCTGATAATCCTTGAATTCAGCACCTCCAAGATGTCTTGCGATCTGTCTACGAAATAAGATGCTGTAGTTAACAATTCATCTAGCCTGCTATCAATTTGCAGGACTTTACACCTTTCTTCCTCCAGGTCCATTTGCAATTGCAGCATCCTAGCCTTCCGAGCCAGGATGTGTTCTCTGACCGGCTGCAGATCCACTTGCTGCTCCTTGGCTGCCTCCAGCTGCTCTTGCAGATCTTTAACGTATAAGGTATTGGCTTCATAAATGTCTTTCTGCTGCTCTGTCAGTTCTTCTATCTTTGTTTTCATTTGTTCCCTTTCACCCTTTAAGCCCTGAATTTCTTGATGTGCCTTATCCAAGGCTTCTTGGGTCGTCTCTTTTGCTTGGGCTTCCTGCTGAATAGCATGAATTTCATGCTTTTTGGCCTCCATCTCCCTAAGTAACTGCTCGTACTTTCTTTTTAATCTGTTACCATCCTCTCTTTCTTTCCTAAGAGTGTCCTTCAGCTGGGCGGAGGTTTTCTTGGTCGAGTCTATCTCTTTCAGCATTTGATCTACATTGTCTTCTGTAGCGTCTATTGCTGCCCTGCCAGCTCTTATGACAAACTTCGGGTCTTTATCTGTTCCGACCATCACAGCTTTGTCAGATATCATTGTGCTAGTCTTCCCTTTAGCTCAGTTCTTCTCATGATCCTCTTGGTAGCCCTATCATAATATACTGTGCTAAAATCGGGGACTTCTTCCCCCTTTTTCAGTGCAAAGGGCACTAAGTGGAGCATGGGAGTAGGATGAGTGGCCGTAGTGAGCACTTGCAAGGTTGACACCTCAGGGTTTTCCTCACCCTGACTTTGGTCTGGTGGTATTTCAGAGGCTGATTGTTGTATCGATTCTGTCCTTTCAGCTTCTTGTCTGTGAAGCTCTTCATTCATCTTTTGTTGGGCCTCCTCAGCTGCTTGCTTAGCAGTTCCCTCAGCTTCTCTGGCTGTCTCTTTTTCTCTTTCAGTAGCATCCTGAGCAGCTTTTCTCTTTTCTTCTTCCCCTTTCTGGAGCCATTCCGCAGCCTCCTCCTCTAATCTTTGAGATTCCTCTCTTATTCTTCTGGCTGTTTCTTTAGCCCTAGCCTGTTCAGCTTTCTCCTGCTCAGGTCCACCTTGTGGTTGGAACCTCTTACCAAGCGCTGTCATATTGGCAGCCCTTATAAGTGTAACATATATATGCATAACCAACCTACATTAGGATTATTGAATTAACAGCACAAAACTCAACCCATCTTTGCAATATAACTAATCATAAATGCTACAGGATATACTTCATCAAATGGTTTGCCATCGAGCCTAGTCAATATATAAATTTATCACAATGACATCAAGTAATGTAAATGCAAAACCAACATGATTATCCTGCAAACTTAAACCAGCCCTAGCAGGAAAAAGAATAGCACAGCCTAAGCCGCTCGCGGCCATGACCATTACATTGGTGCGGTCATTAAATACGGGCACCCACGACAATCCTTCGCGCAGAGGGCACCAATCAGCGCCATTGCTCATTATACCCGTAAAGCTTCGAATAATGACCGCGGCACGACCCTAGGGCTTCACGGTGGCCAGCGATGGCGAACGCGCAGCGCGAAGGCTACGACTAGGGTTCGCGGAAAAGGAAAACAAACGGCCGGACATCTATCATGGACAGACTGCGACAAATCCCCTCCCCCAAACGCTTCAAAGTCCACATCACCACAAAAAAAAACCAGGTGCAGGCGGCATAATGGCCGCCTGCACCTTTTCTTCCCCCTTTTTCTATGGATGAACCAAAACGCGGAGGTAGCTGAAACCGCGGCTTTATAAAAGGGAAAAAACCCCAATCCCTCCAACGGCCCAGAACTATTCCCCCCAATAGGATATGACGCGGGCGCAACTGCCGGGGGGAACGGAACCACCAAACCTAGCCGCGGGTAAAGAAAAAAAAAACCGTTTACGAACAACGACAACAACAAGCCGTAAAAACTTCACTATTTTCACCCCAAGTAACCCAGCCAAAACTTTGAAAAGAAGGGCTTAAGCTCCTACCTGGCAAGATTGCACGAATGAACAGGTGACAGCGATGGAGTCCTTAACCAACAGCTGGACGCGGGTACCGGTACGAAGCTCCACACAACTCGCTAGCTCGACAATGCGACAGCTCGGACGCGATAAAACAATAAAACAAACAACCATGCGCCCCGTATATATAAAAAAAACTAGCACGTGCGACGAGTCAGATCAGTCGGGCCAGAAAGGAAAGTCTCGGCGGGCGGCTCAACTTATCTACGCCCGCAACGGCGGGACACCCTCTTTACTCCACCACCCGCATCACCAAACAAAGGCATACGCTTTAACACGAGGTCAGGTGGCAACGGATTTATTTGTCGGGCGATCAGGAGTTTGGCGACCTCCGCAACGGCGGGTGCATCGCGGAAGCCAACATTCTCCATGACGCCGATAAACGAAGTCGGCCATAAACTGCATCTCTCAATCTTTCTTTGGACCGCAACGGCGGCAAGGGCAGAATTCGTCTCCCTCCGACACGATATTAAGAACGCGCCCGCAACTGCTATATGACAACCAAGATAGGGGGGAGGCCCGCAACGGCGGGGTGGACAAACACCGGGTTCTTGCAGCCACCCGCAACGACGGGGCGAGAAACAAAGGGCAGGGTTCGAAAGCCACCCGCAACGGCGGGGTGGACAAACACCGGGTTCTTGCAGCCACCCGCAACGACGGGGCGAGAAACAAAGGTCAGGTTTCAAAATCCACCCACAACGGCGGGGCCAAGATCGAACATGAAGTCTCGGAAGCCACCCACAACGGCGGGGCGGACAAGATAAAGATGAGTTGGAAAGGACCCGCAACGGCGGATCGACCAAAGACGAAACCTCCCGATCCAAGAAGATTTTGCAAATGAAAACAAGTAGAAACTCAATTTAAAAATGAAAACATTGAGAAACCAGCTAAGTGAAAGCACTCAAATTCCATGCAGGCACTTCGAAATCCATAAGTTGAACTCAAAAGGATGAAAACAAGAAAAGGACTGAACTAATCCAAAGCAAAGGAGGGTCCAAATTTTTTTAGAAATTTGGGAAAATTGTTACAGCTGCAACACCATCATATTAGGATTGCAAAGGAGGACTGACACAAGAATAGATTTGTGATAGAGTGGGGATTTTTCCAGTATATGGTAATTCCCTTTGGACTTAAGAATGCACTTGCAATTTTTTACAGAATCATAATAGCTTCCTTTAAATGTTTTATACACAAATTTATTGAAGTCTACTTCGATGATTGGACATTATTTGGGGTCATAAAATACCATATAGAGAGCCTGATAATGATGGTGGAATGTTGTTTCTAGTATCAAATTTCCATGAATTTGAAGAAATGTATCTTTTTCACACCTTTTGGAGATCTGTTGGGCCATGTGGTCTTTCACGACATAATTTTGGTTGAACCAGCCAAAATTGTGATTATTCTCAACCTACCACCACCTACTACAGTTAAACAGTTAAGAGAGATAGTAGGACAGACTGGATACTACAGGAAATTTATCAAAGGATATGCATAGGTGACTGATCTGAAGGAAAAAATATTGAAAAAAGATACTAAGCTTCAATGGACAACATACTACCAATAAAGTATAGAAACGATGAAGAACAAGATGGCTATTGCACCAATACTTATGATTTTAAATTGGGAAAAAGAGTTCCATTTTCATGTTGACATATCATATGTTATGCCCAATGTGGTACTGATGCATCCAATTGAAGGATCGATTGATCATCCCATTGAATTCCCTAGCGAAAATGATCAACTATAGAGAAGAATTATACCATTAGGAAAAAGAGAAGGGATAGCGATGGTATATGCACTAAAGAAATCCAAACACTATTTACTGGGAGGACATTTCAATATGTACACTGACCATTCTGCATTGAAATATCTGGTCAATACGCCAATGTTGGAGGGAAAGATCTGCTGGTGGCTTCTCCTCTTCCAGGATTTTTATTTTGAGATAATTGTTAAACATGATCGATTGATTGGGGCCATACCATATTTTGAGGATTGAAAGTGGAGAAGAACCTACTAGTATTGAAGATAATATTCCTGATGTGCATATGTTTGTGATAACCATGTTTGGTGATCAGTACCAAGATATCATATAATTTTTAAGTATAGGTTATGCGTCAGCCAAATTCACCACTGCATAGAAGAAGAACTTGGTTGTGTGTGTTTCATATTCCAATTGATCGTTGGACACTTGCATAATAATGGATGTTGATGAGACTCTTCGGTGCTACATTTTGGAGCATGAGCACCCGATGATATTAAATGAAGCACGTGTTAGTGTCGTAGGAGGCCACTATGCAAGAAATTCTACGGTACACAATATTTTGCAAATAGGGTTATGGTGTCCCACCATGCATGCGAACGCTCATGATTATTGTTGCAACTTTGATGTCTTCCAAAGGACTATAAATCCTTCTCAAAGAGATGAAATTCCATTGGTACCGCAGATAACATTTCATGCATTTGATAAATGGGTCGTTTATTTTTTAATACCTATCAGACTGACAGGGAAGCACACTAGAGTACAATATATTATCACTGTGACTAATTACCTAACCAGATGGGCCAAAGCAGCACCAATAAAATATTGTACTACTGCGACTGCCACAGAGTTTTTTTTTAATCTTGTTTCCATCCAAAATTAGAAAATGTATTAGATCTTAACCTAAATAACTCTAATACAAAATGTTTTAAGTTTAATTATTTCTTATGAAGAATAACAAAATTAGGAAAAGTTAAATTAAAAATAAAAATAAAGAAATGAATTTTTTTTGTCAATTTATTTACATTCCTAATTTCTTTAGAAAAACTAAACTCAAATTACAATTAGAAAACTTAATTTAAAACTAAGAAACATTGTTTTTTTTTTTCTTATTCTAAAGTATTCCTAAATATAAATAATGCAAACTAATTTCTTTTAATTCCTAACAAGACTATAAATGAAATAACTAAAAAGGAAAGTTTTTTATTATCATTTTTTTTAAGCATCCTACTTTGTGAATTTAAATTGCACACACTTATTCATGGCTAAATTAAAACCTACCTACTCTATTTCAATTAGAAACTAAGAATTATTTTCATGAAATGGAATTTCCAATGTAACCACCTATCTAACAAAAGTAAATAGAAATTTGTATTCAATTTTGAAAAATGAAATCTAAGATGTACAAGAATATGGAAATTTAGCTACTGAAAATGTATTTGAATAAAGTAAAAACATAAACAAAACTGATATACCCTAGTACTTACTTGAAACCAATGTTCAGTGAAACTTTCATAAGCATGATGTTCTTCCTGATTTTGATCACCCGAGATCTCTTCACCCCCCTTAATCTCATGTTGGAATAGATGTTCCTCATTTGGTCTACATGATTCTTCAAATGTCAATTCTTCTTTGTTTTATATAGGAGGAGTGATTACATTTTTAGCTGTTGTCAAGATCTTTTCTTCTTGAAAAGAGGAGATCCTATATTTTGCTAGGATCTGAGTGAGTTGATATAGACTTATACTCATCCTAAACTCATCTTACCGATAACAAAATTAAATGCTACAAAATAAAAATGGTACAAAACAATACAAAATAGTATGAAATCAAAGTTAGCATAGAATGAAAGAAATCCAAACTCACACTACAAAATGTAAATGAAAAATAATAAACTAAATAAAGGCACACTTGCATAAAAAAACCTTGCATTTGCAGAAAAAGAAAGAACACTCTTGCAGGAAAAGTAAACACTCTTTCATGAAAAGTAAATCGTGCTTGCAAATAGGAAACGTATTTGCATGCAAAGGGAACACCAAGGCTTTAGGGTGACCCACTAAAGTGGATGCATCGGGATGTTACACCATGGAAATTCTACATTGAAGTTTCCCTTGTGTCTTATAGTTTCCCCTCCCCCTTGCTGTGTAATATAAAAAGAAACCTATCTACCTATCTAAACTTTGATCCCCTTTTACAACCTCCTCGACAACGACGCCAAAATGCCAAGCTAAATATGTGATAGTAATTTCAACATAAATTATCAATACAGGAGTTCATAAACTTAGAAGTGTATGCAAAAATTTATGCAGGATTAGAGCACATCTAACTTATGTTAATGCTTTAAAATACACAATTATACTACTGTCGTTGAATCCAAATCTAGGAAATAACGAAAATTACATAAAGTAAATTCAAGAAAGCATGAAAGTAAATTTGTTTATGAGAGAACATGAAATCATATTGAAAGTAAACTTAATCAAGAAATCATGAAAATAAGAAATTAATATATGAAAGAATGTAATAAAAGACAAATGACAAATATATGTGAGCTCACATGAAATCTAAATTATCAACTCAAAATGACAAATATATTATGAAGAAATCCAACTTTTATTCTAAGACATCAACTCCATTACAAATGATCAAATCCATGCTATCAAAAGACAAAATGTTTCTCTATTTCTCTATTGCTAAAGATAAAGGCCTTCTCCTCAAATAAGGAGAGAACCCTCTTATTTATACATGAATTCTTTGAATAAGAAGATAAACAACTCATAATTACAAATCCACTTTCCTCTAAACCTATCCCTTCAAATCCTCCACAATATCTTGGATAAGATATTCTCTCTCCATGATATTCTCCATTGAATATGCTTGAATAATTATCCCAAATCTTCTTCAAATATTCAAAGCTTGAAGATGAAATTCGAATGTGAGGCTATGTGGTGAATTTTTACTTTGTTTAGATATTCAAATATGCCTAAAAACATCATAAAACTCATCCAACTTTGAGATATAATGAAAATATGTTAATTTTCTTAATATTTAATCATAAATTCTCTCAAAATACTTAAAAATAAGTGAAATGCAAAATAATAAGGTAAACCCAAAAATATTCATGAAAATGGTATTAATGAATGGTTTATGGAGTGATGGATAGGGATGACCATGAAGAATAGTGAAGGGAAAATATGATGAAATGTGACATTTGGGAAACCAAATAGTAATCCAGTCACAGATACTCTCAAACTTCATGGTTTCACTTTGGGTATTCCTATGTGGTACCTTGATCACCCACCCTTCCCCTGACTCCATAGGTCATGTTTACACCAGTTCAACCTATTGAGACAGTGTCACACCCACTTCCTAGTATGCAACCGACTATTTCTCTCTACTTTTCCTCCCCCTTATCTCATAAATATTGGGGGAAAGGCACCAAAAGCCCCAAAATAACCACGTCCTCCTCCTACTTACTCTTTATGCGATGTTGAAGGCCATGCGATAGAAAATTGTCCATATTTGTCAATCCTTTGCACCCATTGTGTATCATAGTTGAGACTGATGACACTCCAATTCTCAAAGTACCAACCATACATACGGTTAAAAATAATCTCTATAAACCAACCACGCAAGTGTAGTTTGTGGCCTATATGGTCATTATTCATACCATTTCCAAAACTTTCTCGAGTACTGATCTCTCCTTAGTGACCTTCGCAAGCACTCCTATGAGTCTAAAATCATTTTCCTTGAGGAGATACACCCTTTGAAATATTCCTAGAACACCAATAACACCATTTACACGATCTCTACTTCCAGTAACACATTCCCTTCCTCATCCGTGGAATATCCTTCTAACCTATCAACACACTACTTTCACAACAATGAAGAGATCCTCGAAGTTCTTTCCAATCCTGAATATCCTTGGGATGATTTCCACCATCTCTCTTTCTTCATCCTCGATGAGCCTTCTTCAATGTTAGACCCATTCTATGTTGAAGTGAAAGACTTCATCCATGGAAGTGTCGATTGGTTTAATATCCAATCCTGGCACCTGATGCCTTTGAAGAAGGTAACATGGAAAACATTTCACCAACCATTAAATTCAATATCTCAACCACACCTGAGATAGTTGAAAATATTACGCTCGGTGCTTCTTAATCCCCTGAAGAAGTCAGTTCCTACAAAACACTTGTTCACAAATTTCACGATATCTTTTCTTGGTCCTATACCAAGATTCCTCGGATTGATCCATATATCATTGAACATTGCATTGAAACATGGCATGATGTTTCCCCCATTTTCCAAAAGAAACTTCCCATTCACCTACCAAAGTCCCCTACCGTCAAAGTTGAGATCGAGAAATTGCACAAGGTAAAATTTATATACCCCATTGCTTATACCGCTTTGGTTTCCAATCTTGTTCCCATCAATAAAAAAACATGGTACCATTTGCATTTGTACTGACTTCTGTGAATTGAATTTATTGTGTCCCAAAGGCAAATTCCCCACTCAATTCATTGATGCTTGTGTCGTCCATGAAGTATTTTCCTTCATGGATGGTGTTTTCGGTTATAACCAAATCTAGATCCACAAAGAAGATCAGTAAAAATATGCTTTTACTACCCCCTAGGGAACTTTTGCATATCATTGTTGATATCAATTTTGTCATCATTTTTTCTTGTTAATTTGCCTTATCGGCATTACTTTTGTTACTTTTTGCCATATTTCTTTCCATTTAGACCATAAATTAAACACATGTATGAATGTAATTGAATATCATACAAGTCTTGGCTAATTTTCATTATTTCATGATTTAATTTACAATTATGTGACATTTGTAAACATGCTTGGTATATAGACTTGTTTTTCATAATATGGTTTTTAAACAAAACTCCAATTAGACATGCATTCACACCAAACGCGCACAGTTACATCCAAATCATCCTACAACCCTCCAATCAACCTGTAGCTTTGTTGGTTGTAATATTCTAGGACGTTAAAAGAAAAGAACGGTTTCATGGTTCTATTAGCCATGCATTCCTCGTGATGTGTAGTACTTTCTCTAGACTATTCAGGCTCCTGTTTGCTCAGCGCAACACCAATTCATCTACCCACATCAATAGAGATCAACACACTAGCTGCGCACGCGAGGAGAACTGACACCCAAGGGATTATGAAGACGACTTGTGCGCTATCTAAATCATTATATAGTCATTTTTTTAGAAGTTAAGATTTTCTATCTTTAGAGTGGTTGACCACTGAAAGGGTTGAATTTCTCCTCCATTGTAAACTCTATTCATATAAGTCTCACGATGGGAGAAAGTTAGTTTTCGTTGGCATAGAAACTCTGTAAACTTTGTTCCAGTTTAACAAAAATTCTATTTTCAGTTGTGGATATATGTATTTATTTTTGTGAGTGATTGATTGATCTAAGTGCAGCCCCTGATTGCAGAGAAGGCCCCCTCAACAACTAGAGGTATTCCATTTGTGTATTTTCGTTATTTCCTTTTGCAGATAAGTAGTTTTCATTCCATCTTCGGTATGTAATTCGACTTCTTGTAGTTGATGTTACCTTGTCACCCATAATATGTATTATCTATTGTTAATATAATTTATGTGTTGTTGTTAATATAGTTTATGTTTTCAGAATTGAAATTGACCGGTCGCGCATAGTTATTTTCAGCCTTTATTTTAGTTTGTTCGCTAATTTCATATTTGCAATTAGCTAGAGTTTAATCAGTTTAATGTTTTAGCCTTAGCTCATAGTTAGGTTCAACTCTATTGATTCTTCTATAGCTGTATATTAATTGCATTTATATTTTAATTTTTTTTATTACACAATAGGAAATGACTTCTCTTTTTAGAGGTAGATTAGCATAAATGCTCTTCTGTTATTTCAATTGGTAAAAACTTAGCTACTATCTTTTTCTGCACTATAGCCTCCTATGCATAAACCAGCAGGTGTCAGTATCATTTAGGTTGTTTATTTCATAATTTACATTGTTTTTCGCCATCGGGACTGTCATTCTATACTGTCATCTGGGCTATTGTTCAGACTTTAATATTTCATGTTTTGTTTTATACTTATTTAAAGTTCCATTTTCCTAGTTTCCAAATTGTGTTTTTTTCTATAGTCAACTAGTAATCATATATAATTAGGACCTTATTTCAAACCACATAAAGATATGCTAAGCTCCATAATGATTCTTAGCTTTCATTTCTTTTTATTTAGTTTGTTTTTTAGTTTTCTTTCTGTTTTCTCTGATTTCTTAATTAATTACTGCTTTAGAACTTGTCAATTGCATTTCTAGTTTGATCTACCTTATTCTAATTTAGATTTACATTAGAATTAAACTTGTTAATTTTATTCTCTAAAAAGTACATTAGTTCTTTTGATCATCATTTCTAGCATAGGATTTGTTCTCCTTATTCTGTAGTTACTGACGTTGTTTATAGAATAGGATTTGATTCAAAAATAAAATATCTTTATTAAGTTTTCTACTTGCTTCTAGATTATATTTATTTCCTTAAATTTATTTCATGCTTTACCTATCTTGAATAGTATACCTCCAAATTTAAGGTAATCATTAGAATAGTATTTTTTTCTTGTTTAATAGATCAGTTGTTAATAACACCTCTTTTCAACTAGAGCATTTTCTTATGGATAGAGAATAAATCACAATGTTTACTATCACTTGTAACTAGACACTCTTTAGTTTACACCTCTTTGTAGAAGTTAAATTAGAATTAATTCCATAAATTTTCTTGATTTCCTTTGAAATTCATTTTTACAATCCTCCAGTTCTTGTCACATTGAACGCATATCCTCAAAATCCTCAAGGAGAATGGAACTAGATAATTGAGCTTAGTTATTCTGTATTTCTTAAGTGAATTTATAGTTTAGTTTTTGAATTTATTAGATAGATTAAGTAGCTATGATCTTGCCTCAGATATTATAATCTCTTGTTTCCATATAGTTAGAGTTCTGAATTTCTTTATAGCCTCTCTAATTCCTAGACTAGAAGCTAAATAAATAATAGATTTCCTATAAAGAGTAGTTTATTCTTGATCAAGTCTTGTTTCTTAGAATATTATTATATATATTATTTCAGTTATTGTTCATAGAGTAGAGTAGTATAGATTAATACTACTCTAATCTATTGGTTTTGTCCAAGTCTAATTAACTTAGTAGTTGGATTTTTGAAGTTTGACTCGGTTTTTCATTTTGAAATACCTTTCGATATTTTCTTTGTTAAAATATTTCTACGACACCCTAGGTACCCTTCTACCTTAGAATATATTTTGTGTCAACTCCAAGTTTACAAGCCCCAGTCGATTATTAAATATTTGGTGATTCATTAAGAGAATATAACACCCAACATTTTGGTGTCGTTGCCGGGGAGTTGTTCTGTAAGGTAGAATAGGTAGAATTCCCATATGAAGTTTAGTAATAGGCTAGTGGCGGGGGAGTGGTAAGACGAGAGGTAAGAAATTGCACATCTGTTATAACAGGCGCCCCCAAATCCAGCAGTAATAGTACTATTTTAGGTTTTCATTTAGTTTAGCTTTTCATGAATAGACTTAGAGATTCGACAAGTAGATACATTAGAACTAGTTCTCAAAAATTTCTCAAAATTCCTACTTACCTTTACGAGGGGCGTAATACCCCAACCACTAAATCAATGGAAATATATCGGAATCCACACGTAGGAAGTATTTCTACATGGAAACCTAAAGAGACTCTTTTAGGAGATATTTTAGGAGAAGCCATAGAAGGTAAAGAAACCCTGACAGGAAGTTCTAAGGACCCCATTCCTGAATAAGTTCCAGAGGGCCAGCCATTGGAAGACCTCAACCCTCCACTAGTGCAAAAACCTAACAATACAACTTTCTCACTAGTAGGGGATCCAAACTTCGCCAATTTCATTGATCCTGCTCGGGTAAAAGCTCTCTTTGGCAGCTCAATAAATATAGTTGTTTCATAGATTGAACCATCCAGAGTAGGAACTACCTTCCCTGTAGAACCTAATAAGAGGAAGATCTCCCCTAAAAAATACCATTGGGATTCCTCCTTATCTCCTCGGAAGGAACCCTCTAGGAACACATACTTTAAAAATTGACTCTACATGGAGAGATGGGGAGAAAATCAAGATCGTGATGAGGTTAGAAATGATGAAGAAGAAGGAGAAAATTGAATTGAGGATACCTTTGGGTTTCCTATCCTAGACACTGCACAGGATGTAAATATGAAGAACATCCCTTCTTCCTCATTACCTACATTCTATGGGAAAAGTAATGAGGACCCAAACACATTTTTGTTCGATTTTGGCATTCTTTGTAGAAGGTATAACTATGTACAAGATTCTGACAAACTAAAACTTTTCCCTACTACACTAAAATGTCCTTCTTTAATATGGTTCATGGGGTTAGGGGAGTATAGTATCAGAAATTGGGAAGATATGAAAATTGCATCCTTGCAGAAATATCAAGAGTATTGCAAATCTAGAGACTCTCGAAATGATATTTTCAAGATACAACAACTCGAAGACGAGATCTTAGAATATTACCTCGAAAGGTTTATTTATACATTACACAAGTATAAATATAATGACCTTCGAGAAGATGCAACACATACAATCTTCCTTAAAGGGATCTCAAAAGACCTGGTAGAAAACCTTAATCTCATGGAAACTAGCGATGTCTAACACAAACCCTTTTCACAAAAGAGTGAGATGTGTAGGAATTACTCTAGAAGTAGGGGAAAGCTGCGATAAATCTTCTAGAGTCCTACAATAGAAATCTAAAAGGGAACACCTCTATTTTTGGAGGAGTCACAAGGATAGAATTAGGAAACCTATTGGAAAAATTCAAAATTGATATTTTAGGAGCAATGGGTTCTCAACTAGATGCTTTACAAGCCAAAAAGAGGCAAGAGGAAGAGCACGCAACAATGATCATTTTTTGTCCAAGATGCAGTTCTAAGAATTCCTAACGGGAATGCTCATTGAACAATATCTCTATATGTCACATTTGCACAGATTATCATACAACAGAGAACTTCCCATTGTTTCCTGGGTTACAAGCCATATATAAGAGTAGGGACGTTGGTGAAACATATATGAGGCCTCCTTGGAAACCTAGAGACCAACCAACATATCAAAAAGTTTCACCACAATCCCCACCCTATTATGATCCCTACCAACAACCTCAACAATGGAACACTTCAAGTTGGCAAAACTGGCCATCCCAATGCCCTCCTCCTACTCCTCATTTTACTCAGCATCAGTATTAGCCACAAGGATGGAGGGGACTTCATATACATCAGTATTAGCCACAAGGATGGAGGGGACTTCATATACCCGGTCACCACCTATATCCGTACCTAATCATCCTCATCCTCGGCACCCACACAATATCAAAAAAAATTTGCCTGGGTTTGTGCCTCCAGTTCCCCTTATTGCACAACAACCTCATCATTTCCATAATACAAACCCCCCATGACCTACATTATTACCCGCACAACCAATACCTAACCCAAACAATAAGCCAAGTTAAGCTCTCAATAACATTGAGTTGCAAAATCTTCCATCCTATGTTATTTTGACTGTACCTATGCATGAGATCCATTTATGATCTGGAAGAGTTGTGAATGACAAACCGAAGTCATTGATCATCATTCATTAGGAGAATGAAGAAGAAGAATACCCCAATGAAGTCATGAATGATTCCATTTTATAGGATGAGGATATTTCAAATATTCCAGTGCATACCCATCCTCAGCAAGAACCAAAATAGGAACAAAGAATCCCTCCATTTTCGGAACGACTAGCAATAGAAAAAATTGTGATTCGCCTCGAGTACGACATTCTAAATGAGTTAAAAAATATCCATGTCAAAATTCATCTATTAAAGGCTATTAAGGATATACCAATTTATAGAAAAGTAATAAAGGAACTGTGTATCGAATGCTCAGGTAAGAAACAAAAAGACCCCCCCATAATTCATGTTATAGGAGAGATGCCTGAGTGTATGATAGGCCAGTCTAAAATTGCAAAATATACAAATCCAGGAATACCAATAGTAACTGTTATTGTAAATAATATTTCCATAGAAAATACACTTATTGATATAGAATCTTCTATTAATATGATGACCACCACATCTTTGGAAGTTTTATAGCTAGGGCAGTTTCTCCAACCTACCCCTTCAATACTAGAACTAGAATACCGTACCACGGTAAAACCTGTTGGAGTGTTTCCATGATATTATTGTATTAGTGGCTTCATGGGAATACCTAGTTGAATTTATGGTTATAGAATCAAAGGATAATTCTAAAGGACATCTTATTATCCTATGGAGACCATGGCTAGCCACTTCTAATTCCTTTATAATATGTAGGGATAGGGAGATGACCATTTCTATTGGGTTATCTACGCAAAGACTTGTTTTATACCCCCCAGCACAACCAGTAACTGAAAAATTGTGGTGGTTAGGTTTTTATTTTGGGGATGATAATTTTGAAGACCTTTCCCTTCCTAGTGACTACTCCTAGGAACTTCAGGAGCAGACTACTGAGAATGTGTTAAACCAATTTGTTTCTTCAACAACTTGTACAGATTTCCCTCAGTTTTTTTGTCAATTCGATCAAATTTTGTAGATGAGTTTCAAGAAAATTTGGCCCTCAAAACATTTGTGGATACACCATGCATTTTTTCAATTGAGGATCATACAAGGTCTTATACCATACCTTGTGAGGTCGGATCTGGAAAATTTCTACACATAAACGCAGGGTTAAGTGAAAACCAACAAGAGAAGTTGCTCAAGGTTATAAGAAGTCAAGCCAGAGAATTTGCATGGGAGTACACTAATATGAAGGGTATAGACCCTAAAAATTGTATTCACCATATTTACATGGATTTGAGTATACCAACTATAAGGCAGCCTCAAAGGAGGATGAATCCTTCTTTGAAGGACATAGTTAAGGAGGAGTTGCAAAACCTTCTCAATGTTGGTTTCATCTACCCAATTTTAGATAGTAAATGGTTGTTTCCTCTACTAGTAGTCCCAAAGAAATTCATAGGGAAATGGTGTATTTGTGTTCACTTCCGAGAACTGAATAAGGATACACTTAAGGACTATTTTTCCTTTCCTTTTCTCGACCAAGTGCTAGATACCTTGTCTGACAAACAATACTTTTCTTTTCTCGATGGGTATAGTGGATACAATCAAATATTGATAGAACCTGAGGATCAGGATAAAACTACTTTTACTTGCATTTGAGGGACATATACCTATAGATTTTTTCCATTCAGCCTATGTAACACACCTACCACTTTTCAGTGTGCAATCTTAGGAATTTTTGTTGATCTTATACATGAATGCGTAGAAGTGTATATGGATGATTTTACAGCTTATGGTAATGCATTTCAGGAGGCTCTTGATAATCTTGAAAAGGTCGTCATCCGATGTCAAGAGGCAAACCTAGCCCTTAACCACAAAAAATGTAAAATAGTATTAATAGAAGGAATAGTCTTGAGGGATCATGTCTCTTCACAAGGGATAAAGGTAGACCCTACCAAAATAAAAGTAATTGTCAATCGCCCCTCTCCAAAAGCCCAAAAGGATGTCAGGAGTTTTCTTGACCATGTAGACTACTACCGACCTTTTATTGAAAATTTTACTAAAATAGCTGCACCAATGTTTAAGCTGCTTACGAAGGATGTAGAATTCCAATGGACTGAATCCTGTCAAACTGATTTTGAGGTCTTAAAGGCTAAGTTATTAGTGGCACTAATACTTAGGGGTCCTGATTGGTCCCTTCCTTCTATATATCCACCAATTCTTATGATGTGGCCATAGGAGGGGTCCTAGGTCAAAAGGAAGGCTAAGCATCTTATTCCATCTACTTTGTTAGCAAAAAATTTGACTCCTGGCAAACTAAATTACACAGTTACTGAAAAACATTTTTTGGCAGTAGTCTATGCCATCAACAAATTTCACCATTACATTACAGGATACGAATTTTGTGTGCATATGGACCACTCTGTCATTAGATTCTTAATGAATAAACCAATTACCAATGGTAGGGTGTCTCGGTGGATTCTTCTATTACAAGAATTTAACATCACCGTCGTTGATCGACCTGGTAGAGAGAATTTAGTAGCAGATTTATTCTCTCGCATCCAACATGATGATAGTGTTAAAAAAGTTTATTATACTTTCCCTAATGAACATCTATTTGCTGTGTCTGTTCAAACTCCTTGGTTTGCAGACATCGCTAATTATTTAGCAACTGCGAAGTTACCAAACTACTTGTCCCCAAATGAGAAATGTCAACTTATAGTCCAGAGTTCTAACTAATCTTAGTTCCATAATGAACTTTTTAGCACTGGCCTAGATATTATTATCAGACGATGCATACGTTAGGACGAGATGACATAAATCCTCCATGCATGCAATGATGGGCCATGTGGAGGAAACTTTTCTGACAAGCGTGCATCATACAAAGTGTTGCATTCTGGGTACTGGCCAAGCATTTTTAAGGATGTTTCCAGGTATGTTAGAGGATGTGGTAGTTTCCAAAGCATTGGTAGACCTACGTCATTTGACGAGATGCCCTTATAGACTCAGGTAATGATTGATCCTTTTCAGAAATGGGCTCTTGATTTTGTAGGACCAATCACTCCCATGTCCCGCAAAAAGAAGTATATCCTGGTTTGTATGAACTATGTCACCAAATGGGTAGAAGCTAAAGCTTTGTTTCGAGCACAGAGAAATTTGTGGTAGGATTTGTATATGAAGAAATATTTAATCGATTTGGTGTGCCTAGGGAAATTGTCACTGACCAAGGTTCTCAATTCACTTCCAAATTAATGAAATAACTTACCACGAAGTATGGCATCCAACATTGCAAGTCCTTTCCTTACCACCCACAGGCTAATAGCCAGGTAGATTCAACCAATAAGGTATTGGAAGCTATCCTAACCAAAACCATTCAGCTACATCATAAGGAATGGGCAGATAGACTCCCAGAGGCCTTGTGGGCCTATAGAATAACATGGAGAAACACTACTAGACATACACCCTATGAGCTAGTATACGAGAAACAAGTCCTTTTACCTATTAAATTCCAAGTTAAGACATTTTGTATGGCTGTACAATTAGGCATGGATTTGTAAGAGGCACAAAAACATCAGGTTTTACAGATTAATGAGTTAGATGAGATTAGAACAATGCTAATACAAAATCAACAGAAAAATGGCATGATAAATTTATTAAACAAAAGTAGTTTAACACTATGGATTGGGAATTACTATTTGACTCAAAGTATAAAAATTTCAAAGGAAAATTAACTACCCGTTGGATGGGTCCATATGAGGTTGTTACAGTCTTCGAAAATGGGTCATTAGAAATTAAGACAATTGATGGTTCACAAACTTCCTTTGTCATAAATAGAGATAGTCTTAGACTTTACCATCAACCAATACCTAAATAAGATTTTGTGTAGAATGTCTTACAAAAAAAGGAGATGGAGCTGGTTGTAGAGGAATTCATTCCTCCTTCTAATTCTTAAATTATTTTGGGTTGTATTCATGTATATATGTAAATATATCTTTGTTTCTTCAAATAAATAAAATACGTTTCTAACAAGCTGACTGCATTTATACAGGGGATTCAATTTTATAATCAGCTTGCGGAATTTTGTCAAAAAAAAATAGGAAGAATTTTTTCCTTTTCCTAATGTTGATAGATTTTATATGACTTTTTCTCTGTACATATGTTTTTGTCATAAATAAATTTGAATCATCTAACAAATGGTTTTGCAATCGAATTATAGGAAACTTATCTCTATAATCAATTCATGAAATATTGCCTAGAAAGGGAAGTGCTCTAAGAACTCATGATACATCCTAACTCCTTCTCTTTTATTGAAAACTGAAAATTATAACGAAAGTTAAAGTGTTCTTTATACCATTCCTACCCACTTTCTTCTATGACTCCTTATGCTTTTATAGTATTTGATTTAGAAATGCACATTTATGATTTATCATTAGTACAATTGCTTAAGACCTACTCTAATAATCATGTTTTCAAAAGTTCTATATTACACCTATGGACTACTAGTTCATCCTAGACTCATTATCAACACTTGTCTCTTAAACATTTTTTTTTTGGAGGTAACCCAAGAGTAAGTGAAATTTATACATGTGGGGAAAATTAGTGATATTTTATGAAGAAGATAGACTGAGGTCATAGAACAGCTTTAAGTTATTCTCTTTTGACATGATCTATAATTTAGGCTATTATAAAATAAAAAGATGTTACTCATAAGGTTCGCTCTAAAAATTTGAATTATGTGTTTAGCATGATTAACACACTCTAGTACCAACTAACTTCCACATACTAAAATCGTTATACAAAGAAAACCCTCCGGTGTACTGAACAGGCTCGATGGTAGTGGGTCCATGCTAAGTAACATCTTAAACAAGGAAGCTCGATAAATGCAAGTAAACCCATCAAGGTACTGAACAGTCTCACTAGCAGGGAGGCTATGCTTCCATGGTAACAAGGTAAAATAGTAAGGGTACTGAATAGGCCCGCTGGAAGCGGGGAAATATCGAGTAAAGGAGATCTAGTTAATGCATTACTATACACATGGCTCATCTGAAGAAAAAAAAACTCAGTATATAAAATACATATTTAGGCCAATTATTTATACTGTCATTAGAGAATGGCTGGAAGTTGGGCTTGGACCCAGTCATCTAATTCAAATAATACCTAGGATATGATTATCCTAGAAATGGGACCCATAACTATGGAAATCTCACAAACTCTCGAGTGATCTTTCTCTATATTCCTTGGATGACAAGAGATATTTAAAATGATTCAAAGATGATTGGTTTTTTCTATGGCATTTTTCCCATCAGTTGTACTATCATTATTCATATGGTGTTTCTAAGCACTACTATTTTATTTTTTGATGAATGTACATATCTGAATCATCTCCATTTACTAGTTAGTATTTCTTTTTCTTATGAAAATGATAGCAACATTTTAGAATTATTTGTTAAATTATTTGGAAATCAATCAGTTTTTCTTTGGTGGCTTGAGGACATGCCATATTTTTGGTTTGGTGGGAGGTAAGAATTGTCTTTACTTTCTGATTATTTATAAAAATATTCAATTATCTATGATAAAATTATAGGTGTTATCAGGATAATGCAAGTAACCGAATATTCCTCTAATCATTGATGAATAAAGAAGAGAATAATTAAGGTTCAATAAAACTTGTTTACATCATCGTATTGTGTGTTGGCAGCCCAGCAATATTTACTACATAATTCGCAGCAGTCAGATCCAACAAAGTGCATTTGTATAGAGGGTCTATATGGAGGATCATAGGAAGGGTCGAATGCTGATCCGAATGGAATGCCAAATGATGATCCAAATAAAACCGTAACATTGTAGCAGCATGATTAAATATGTCAAGGTGTTAATTTATTTTAGTTTTAATTATGGGCAAAGATTTTAACCCACTAAACCATACCCATGACTATTAGGTCTCATTCTTATGCTCATAAAAACATTACGATTTCATTAGGACTCACCTCGACCTCATCCAATGAATCGTTTAACCCCATGTTGATATGATATGATTTCAAGATCTTTTTGACCATTATTACCCTTACCCTCTCATCAAGGCATATGCAAAAATAGTTAGTTGTTCTATCATTCTATTTATTAAATTCATTATGGTTTTTAAATGCATTTTATAAATTATGTAATGAATAATTCATTCAACATGTGAAAAATTTACTTTGGACATGGTTGAATCATTCATAACCATATGAGATAACTATTAGCGAACACGATTCAAAGTATTGAACCATATCGTGATTACTCAAGTGTGCGAAACAACAATCTCACGATCGTTCAAATGCCTAAATAGATTGTGTTTTAAAATCACAATCCTTACCCTCATCCTTACTTACCTTCATCTTCACGGAGCCATCTAGAAACCATTCCTTTTTATCCTCTACAACCCCCTGCAATTTTTCCCCTGCTTAAATAATTCCTAATCACCTTGTGCTTGAGAGTTATCAGGACTTGTTCTAGATTCCAGAGTTCCAAGAATGTCGGGAGATATTCTTTTGAGCGAGGTGGAACCTGTTCCTCCACCTTCTACATGGATAAAATGAGGATATTTCACTGTTATTTTCAAAAGAGTTCAACAGTAAGGTGGCCAGGGTTGTCTACCTCACCTTTCCAGTGATCGAAGAGACCATTGCAGTAGCTACCAAGCTCCTGAGAGAAGGTACCCATAGGCACAAACATCTGTTTCTCCCTCGGTCATACCATGATTTCTCTCTCAAGCCAGATTATCAATATGTTGTGGGTATTAAAGGGTTTCACATAGAATGGGTCAAGATATAATACCTTAATCCTTTGGCCATTATCATTCGCCTCATAACTTGCAAAGGTAATTTCACTGTGTTTAAATCTTTCCATTTCTGATTATTGGCACATTTTGTCAATCAACAGTTTCTTAATTTACCATTATATTTCCTTAAGATCTTGGAAAAGATGTCAAACCAAGATAGGGAAAATACGGTCAATCCTATGGGTAGTGTGTACCACCATAGTGTTATCAAGCTCCTAATCATGCATTGGTTGAAGAAGAGGAACGTCTTGAACCCTCATTTAAATGCTCGAAAGCATCCTCAACACACTCATGACCGCAAACCCAATCAGACCCCTCCCAAAGAAAATAAAAGAAATAAAGTAGTGCATATTAATAAAGATACTTAAGAAGAGAGTCTGGATGGCCATTCACCCACCTCTGTCAACCCTATGGCCACTAAATTTCTACCTTTTCCACAAGTTCGAACCAAGAATAAGAAGGAGAATCTCATTCAGATCATCGTTCAACCTACCCCTCATTTCGATCATCTAGATAGTGTGGTCAAGGTGGATGCACCCATTTCTAACTTTCCCTTGTTTACACTGGCTAGCATCTTAGTCAAATTTCTCAAAGCCTCTGCTCTTAATCCCACTTATCCATCTTCTCAAGGCATGAGTCCCAAATAATAAGTCCCTTCTATCAACCTTGAAACATCATCCAGAGAATTGATTCCTCCTCAAGATTCCAAATTCCCTACAGACCCATTTACTCTGAATCAGTAGACAATAGATCGAATGACTCAAGAATTAGCACAGTCGACAAGACAAAATAAAATATATGCTGAGATGATTGCTGATCTACATCCGTAAAACAAGGATTTACGTCTTCAAGTTAAGACTGTTGAAGAGCTCAATAACGCCATAACCTCTTCGCGTGACTCTCATTAGGAAAGGAACAACGTTCTGAAGGCACAATCCAGGAAGTTTAAATTCAAATCTCTCATTTCCTCTGCTAAGTCGAAGGCAGTTGCTACCACATCTCAGCCTTGTTCCTAACTTCCTCTTTATTTTTCTCAGTGGGACCTGACATCTCTCTAGTTTAGGGGAGTGTTGATCTTGATTTTGTCATCATTTTTGGTTGTTAATTTGCTCTGTCAACATTACTTTTGTCACTTTTTGGCATATTTCTTTCCATTCATACCATAAATTAAAAACATGTATGAATATAATTGAATATTAGACAAGTCTTGGTTAATTTTCATTATTTCATGGTTTTATTTACAATTATGTGACATTTGTAAACGTTCTTAGTATACAGACTTGTTTTGTAGGCTATAGTTTTTAAATGGACCTCCAATTAGACATGCATTCATGCCAAAAATGCATAGTTTCATCTAAATTGTCTTACAACCCTCCGATCAACCCACAAATTTCTTGGTTGGAATATTTCGGGTCATTAAAAGCAAAGACAGTTTCATGGTTTTGTTACCCACACATTCCTCATGATGCGTAGTCCTTGCTCTAGAATATCCAGGATCCTTTTCGCTTGATCGACACCACATCATCTACCCACGTCAACAGAGATCAACGCACTGGTTGGGTGCGTGAGGAGAACCGATGCCCAAGGGATTAGGAAGACAACATGCACGTTGTCGTAAATAATTATAAAGTAATTTTTTTAGAAGTTAAGAATGCCTATCTTCAGAGTGGTCGACCACTGAAATAGTCAAACTACTCCTCCATTGTAAAAGCTATAGAGAGATGTCTCACAATGAGATAAAGTTAGTTGTCATTGGCATAGAAACTATGTAAAATTTGTTCCAGTTTAATAAAAAATCTATTTTCAGTTGTGGATATATGTATTTGTTTTCGTGAGTGATTGATTATCTAGGCGTAGCCCCTGATTGCTAAGAAGGGCCCCTTAACAACCAGAGGTCTTCCATTTGTGTATTTCCATTATTTCCTTTTGTAGATAAGTAGTTTTCCTTTCCAGTTTCTGTATGTAATTTGATTTCCTGTAGTTAATGTTACCTTGTCACCTATAACATGTATTGTCTATTGTTAATAAAATTTATGTGTTTTTGTTAATATAGTTTATGTTTTCAGAATTGAAAGTGACTAGTCACGCAGAGTGTCACATCCCCAACCCTTACTCGGTGGAGAGGGCACGAAAACATCTATCAACCCGAGCTGTCTAAGCCCCCATGAACATAATACATATATAAAATGCATTGAACTTAAAGAATATTAATACATGGATGCATAATAAAATGTACATGATATATATACAACACAAGCAAATCATTCATTCAACGTATTCATGCATTCAACATGTTCATGATAATTTCATAATAATTCATAAGCAAATACAATTGTAGAACTTAAATAAACAAGAATACTTATCTTTGGAGAAGCTTTTCTAGCAACCAGCTATGTCGCTACAATGTTCCACCCAACCTTAGACCAGTGTGCTCTTAAATCTCTTAGCAACACTGTCACCCTTGAGATGGGATTTATTATCCCCAAGGAATAAGGAAAACTAGCAGACTTTCCCTGTTAGAATAATCAACCCATAGTTTACCCATTTAGACATTAATTTAATTATTTCTGTCTTATTAGCCTAGTTCATGTGTCCCACCTTGTGCAAGTTGTCGTTTACCTATCCATAGTGTTCAAACTTGCCTTATTTGAATCATGTAGCGCATGGGAAAGCCCAAGGAATCAAATCTACTTTATTCCTGGCCTCCTAGGTGCCCTTCTGCTTTTGCTGCTTTATTCCCTCCTTTTTCAGTGTTTTAAGGAAAATAGAAAAGCTAGACTAGGTGAGGTGAACTAGTTTTTTGTCCTCTTCATCCTCCACTCTTTTCTCCATGCAAAAGCATGTATGAGCTTCCATTCCACCACTCTCTAGCTTGCCTAATCCTTTTTTCTAATTCATGAGCTCCATGATAGATTTGGGATCATCTTTTTACACCTATGGGGGATTTGCTTATTTTTAGTAAGCCTGCTTTATGCTAGATTCGAATTGCTCCTCATGCATTCGAATACCTGATGTATGTTATTTATTCAGAAACCTATGTTATTACAGGGTTGGATATTGTACACTGATTTAATACAGTTTAGTGTTCAACTCCAATTTTCAGTCTCTTTGTGAGTGATTTTGCATGATCAATTGTTAATTTTTGTGAGTAAAATTAATCTATCACCTAGTTCAATTTCCACATGGTATTAGAGCCATTGTAGATTGTTTCTCTCCTTCAAAATTTTTTTTGCAGGTTCGACATCAGTGACTGGGAGCCTTCTACTGACAGCCGAGACAGATTTTCTAAGTTATGGATCAATCACAGAAAACTATCTTGACTCCTTCCAATTTATTTTAATGGAAAGCAGAGATGGAGATATTGTTGAGAGCGAAAGGCATCTACAGGGTGACTATGGAAACTAAAGCAGATCCCAATGCATCTGCAGAGAAGATAAAATGGCACAACAGGAGGGATGAGGCTTATGGCCTCCTATGTCTGAGTATTTCCAGAGACCTCCTTTTCCATCTCGATGGATTGAAATCACCGAATGAAGTATGGGAGAATCTTGCTGATCTTTTTAGAAAGACAGATGAGATGAGGGGCATCAAATCGAAAATGAGCTGATTTCTCTGAGTCCAACGAGCTTTGAATCCCTACAGCTATATTTCTCCAAGTTCAAAGCACTAGTTTTGCAGCTAAAACAGTGTGGTATCGAAAAGAAAGATGATCATCTCGTACTGCCCATCCTCTCGAAGCTGGGCCCTGATTATTCATTGTTTTTTTTGACCTTCTATACCACAAAACTGACAGCTCGAACCTGGAAGATGCCTAGCCTTGCAGATTTCATGGAATCTCTCACACAAGAATAGGACAAGCTGGTGATGATGGGCACCATCAAACCATCCAAAGATCAAGATTTGATTTCTAGAGATTCGAGGGTGGATTCAAAAAGAAAAAAGAAATCTAAAAATCCACCTGAGCAAAAGAGAGACAAGAAATAGTCTCCGGAGGATCCACAAGGTCCCAAGAAGAACTACCAGAAGAAGAAAAACAAAGGTGAAATGAACAAGTGCGCATACTTCAATAAGGGCAATCACTCTGAAAGGTCTTGTATGAAAAAGCAGATAGACATGTTGAACCAACTCCTGGAGAAGAATGGCATCTCCCTTCCAGAAAGCTCAAAGAAGAGAGAAGGAGGATCAAGTTCAGATGACAGAGAGAGAGAGTTCATGCTCTAGTTGCTGGCACATCAAGCTCACCCAGTTTTATTATTGATTCTGGAGCTTCAAGACACGTGGTTTTGACTAAGGAGTCCTTCTCCTCACTGGACAAGTCGAAAGGACCATCTATAGTACTGGGAGATGACTCTCTCACTGAAAGTTTGGGCAAAGGAAGGATAGATCTTGATCATGGTCAGTTCAGAAATGTGTTGTATGTGCCTGGTCTTGCCTCCAACCTCCTATCAGTGTACTAGATGACCCACACTAGGTCTCCTAAGAAGGTCATATTCTCCCTTGATGAAGTTGAGATCACAGAGACTTCAACTGGTAGAGTCATTGCAAAAGGAGTTGCGAATCATGCTCAAAAGGTATACATGTTCTCACACTTCCTACCTTACTCAAACCCCTCTGCTCTTCTCATTCATGCTAATGAATCCAGCAAGTTGTGGCATGAAAGATTTTGCCATCTAAATTACAAGTATCTGTCTAATCTTAGTGAGAAAGAAATGGTCATAGGGTTTCCCAAGATAAAATTTTCCAAAGGAGTCTGCCAAGGTTGTATCCTAGGAAAACACCCAGAGCACAAATTTGAGAGAGCTAGTCATGAGAGAACCTCTGCACCCCTCGAGTTGATCCATAGTGATGTTGCTGGCCCATTCCCTCATATGTCCATGAGTCAGGCCAAATATGCATTGAATTTCATTGATGACTTTTCTAGGTATTGTTGGGTTCACTTCCTGAAACACAAGTCTGAAGTTTTTGGCCTATTCAAAGTCTTTAAGGCTTTGGTTGGAAACCAGTCTGGAAGGAAACTCAAGGCCCTCAGATCTGAAAATGGTGGTGAGTATGTCAAGTCTGAGTTTATTAATTATTGTGCAGATGCAGGTATTCAGATGCAGCATTCTATCCCTTACACACCACAGCAAAATGGTGTTGCTGAGAGGAAGAACATATCACTGAAGGAGATGTCAACATGCATGATGGAGGCCAAAAATTTGCCACCAAAGTACTGGGACGAAGCTATCAAATGTGCAGCCTATATTCAAAATAGGGTGCCTCATAAACATCTTGATGGCATGACTCCCATTGAAGCATGGAGTGGGCACAAGCCAGATGTGACCCATTTCAGGATTTTTGGCTCAAAGGCTTGGGCTAGAATTCCAACAGAGAAGAGGAAGGATTTGCATCCCCAAAGCCAAGAGTGTATTTTTTTTGGATACTCTAAAGATTCAAAAGGGTACAATTTGATAAATTTGAGCACAAACAAATCCTTCATCGAAAGGTGTGTTCAGTTTGAAGAAGAACCCCTTGCAGCAGTGGAAGTTGGTGAAGCCTCTTCACCACCTGAACATCAAGAAGTAAGTAAAGAGTTTGTTGAACATGCTGATTCTGATTTTTCTGATGGAGATGAGTTTATTGCAGACCCTAACATCCCTACAAGGCCAAAATGGGCAGCCAAGACACTACATACAGTAAGTGAGCTAGCTGGGGATCTCAATGACCCAAGGAGGACTAGATCTCAATTTGAGAGTGGTATGCGCATGAAGGATCCTATGTTTGCTGAAAAATGTTATTTGATGGTGGAGTCTGATCCTCAAACATATGAAGAAGCAGCAGGAGATCCAAGATGGCAAACAGCCATGAAGGAGGAGTTCAGCTCACTCCAGAAGAGCAACACATGGGAGCTAATGGATCTTCCCCTAGGGAGAAAACTAGTATAGTGTAAGTGGGTCTATAAGACCAAATTTTCTGCTGATGGTTCACTGTTGAAGTACAAGGACAGATTGGTAGCCAAGGGCTACTCACAGGTTCATGGCATAGATTACAATGAGACTTTTTCCCCAGTGGCAAAAATGGATTCCATCAGGCTAGCCTTAGCCATTGCAGCCTCAAGGCAATGGGAGGTACATCACATGGATGTAAAATGTGCCTTATTGAATGGATATCTCACTAAAGAGATATATATGCAGCAGCCTCAATTTTTTTCTACTAACCCTTCTCTTGTGTGCAGGTTGAGAAAGTCATTGTATGGGCTAAAACAAGCCCCCAGAGCTTGGTATGCTAAGATCGATAGCTTCTTGCTATCACTGAATTTTGTTCGATGCAAATCAGATCCAAATGTCTATTTGAAGTTAGTTAATGGTTCATTAATGATCATTGTGTTATATGTTGATGACCTCCTCATTACAGGAAGCTCAAAGGTTGATATTGATTCCTTAAAAGGAGCTATGAACCAAGCCTTCTCCATGACAGATTTGGGGCTCTTAAGTCAATTTTTGGGGCTTGAGATTGCTCAAACCAAAGCTGGAATCAAGGTGCACCAGTCCAAATATGCCTTGGACTTTTTGAACAAATTCAGAATGAAGGATTGCAAAGCAAGCAAAAATCACTACTACATTTTGACCAAAAATTTGACGGCCGTCATGTCGGATTTTCGACACTTCCCTGTCGCATGTACGACACTTTGATTTTTTGTTAAGCGTCGGAAACTTGTCATCGGGTTTCTGACACCTGAGTAACCATCGCTTAAGCGACACCTAAGCAACCTTCAGTTAAATTTAAAGCGTCAGTTAAGCGACGGCATATTTTCGATAGTAGTGAAAGTTAAGCGACGGATATCTAGCAAAATCGTAGGAAAAGCGACATGTTAAAGCGTCGCATAAGCGATGGATATCCAGCAAAACTGTCGGAAAAGCGACATGTTAAAGTGTTGCATAAGCGACGGATCTCTAGCAAAACTGTCGGAAAAGCGACATGTTAAAGCGTCGCATAAGCGACGGATCTCCAGAAAAACTGTCGGAAAAGCGACATGTGAAAAGCGTTGCATAAGCGACGCTTGTTGAAATTTCAAAAAAAAAATTATTGTGAAAATAATGGGGTATTTTTTATTGTTTTTTAAACTTAAAGTGGGGCAAACAGGGAGCTTCGTGAGCTGTTCCTGACTGTCATTTACACGGGAACTCCAAACTCTGCAAGTATTTTTTTTTCTACAAAATATTTCTTTTCTGAAATGAGAGCCTAGATCAAATGCCACTCTCGCCAAAGAAGGTAAGAAAACCACAATTAAAGGTTTTATTGTACAAAACTAGTGATTCACAAGAGTCACAATGTAGATTTTTATCCATGGATATGATCTCCATCTTTGACTTCTATAATTAGACCTCAACGCTACAGAACTGATAATGGGTAGACTAGATCTGCATATAGCTTTGCCTTGGTTGTATCAATTATTTTTTCATCAA
>LPNX010941269.1:964-13645 GCA_001517045.1 Pseudotsuga menziesii | reverse complement strand
GCTGAAGAAAGTGTAATGGAAACCTGATTTTTACTGGACCAGCAAAATGGGGACACCACCAAACATAAACAAATACATAGAAGTGGACTTCATATCTATGGTATCCCCGGCCAAATCAGAATCTGTAAACCCGACCAACTTTAGCCCTGAATGTACTGAAGGATCCTCTTGGCTACCTTCCAATGGATCTCATGAGTCTACTGCATATATATTGATACATAATTCATGAAAAAAAAATTAGGCCTTGAATGTGTCAAGCATAGAAATCTTTCGATCAGTTGGCGGTAAATTGTGGAATCCATGGCTGGAGTGGATTTTCCCTCTTCAAGACTGATTCCCGAGAGCAAAAGAAATGGTGCAGCATTGCAATCAGCCATGTTAAAATTACTCAACAAGACTGCAATATAATTTGACTGAGTTACCATTATCCCATCATCCTCTTGAGATATTTCAATCCCGAGAAACTGTCACAGCAGGTCCAAATCACTCATTTCAAAAGTATCTGTGAAATTTTTCTAAGAAAAGAAAGGCATCCATTTTGGCATACCAATATCTTGGGGCCTGTTTCAAACCACATAAAGATTTATGAAACTCACACACCAAGGAAGGATCTGATGTACAACCTTTGGGATGCTTCATATATATCTCCTCTTATAGGTCTCCATGATGAAAATCACTCTTGACATATATGTGATGCACCTCCTAGTGCTTGGATGAGGCAATGTCCAAAACTAGTCTTATGGAATCCATCTTTGCCACTGGTGCAAAGGTCTCATGATAGTCCCCTCCTTGGACCTGGGAGAACCCTTGTTCAACCATTTGTGGCTTGTATTTGTAGGTTTTTCCATATGCAGCAACCTTTGTCTGATATACCCACTTGCATCGAATCAGTTTCCTCCCAAGTGAAAGGGAATCTAGCTCCAAAGTTGCATTTTTTCGAAGAGAATTGAATTCTTCGTCCATTGCAGCTTTCCATCTTGGATATTTCATGAGAATGGTAGTATAAATTTGGATGATACCCAATCATTGAATAATAGATCTTGGATAGAAATGAATCATGACAAGAGAGAGTAATACATGCTCTTTGAAAATTAGACCGGGTTATTCTTGGATCAATAAGATTTCTAATGTTTGTCCTGGCCGAAGAGAGTGTCTTTTTGGACCAAGTTGGTAGATGAGTGGACACATCAGAATTTGATTCTGAACCTGATATATTTTTCTCACTGATATCAGAAATAATATCTGTAATATCAGGTCCTTCACTTCCACTTTCATCATCCAAATGATGAGCAGAACATGAAAAAATTTCAACAGTTTTTTCTTCAACTAGTTCTACCTCTTGGAGAGATTCTCCAAAACAAACACTTCTCTCAATGAATATCTGTTTGTTTCTGATATTTAGAATTTTGAATCCCTTATATTAATTTGGATATCCAATGAAAAAATATTCAATACTTTACCGTTGCAAAGATTTCCTCTTGTCAAGTGGAATTCGAGCCCATGCAGTGGATGAAAAAACCTTGAAATTTGACCCATCCAATTTGTGTCCAAAATAGACTTCGAAAGGAGTCTTTCCTTTCATAGAAGAGTGAGGGAATTTGTTCTAAATTTGAGCAACAAAATTCATAGCCTCATCCTATAGGTTTGCAGCCAAACCTTTGGCTTCCAACATGTAGGTAGTCATCTCTTTGAGGACCCGTTTTTTCCTTTCCGCTACACTATTTTGCTGGGGTGTATAGGGAATGGAGTGCTATATTTGGATCCCACGGTGAGAACATATTTGCAGAAATTAAGAATTGATATAGTCTCCTTGATTATCAGATCTAAGAGACTTTATCTTCCTCTCAGAGGCACTCTCAACAGATGCTTTGAACTCAATGAATCTTTCCAAAACTTCATATTTTTTCTGAAGAAATAAAACCCAAGTGTATCTAGAGAAATAATCAATGAAGGTGAGTACATATTGTTAACCAATCATGGATGTTGTAGGAATGGGTCCACTAATATCAGAATGAATCAGCACCAAAATACTTTTTGCATGACTTACCTTTCCCCGATCAAATTTGTGCTCATGGTGTTTGCTGACAAAGCAACCTTTGCAATTTCCATTGGAAGTTTTGGTGGCTGGGAGGCCTTCAACCATGGATTTTTTTTGAATTTCCTGCAAGTATTTGAAGTTCAAATGACCAAATATTTCATGCCATACCATACTAACCTCATTCCCATGATTCCGAAGAGCGGTGGTCTTTGCATCCGCCAAAAAATTGAAAAAATAATAGGCCTTAGCATGATGGTTTGCTATCCATGTTGCAACAAGTTTCCTTGATGCAATCTCAATGATATCAACATCATTTGAGATGAAATTAACTCTCTTGGGCACTCCAGTGTGTGTCATTTGAAATACACTCAACATATGGGAGGGTAAGGAGGGTACATATAGAACATAAAAAAACATGCCATGTTCAATTTTTACAATACCTTTTCCTTTCGAAATGATCTCAGAATCATCTCCCATCTGGGTGGGAATGCTTTTATTGTTGTCCAGGGATGAGAAGGATTCTTTTCTTTCCATCATATGATTTGAAGCTCTAGAGTCTATCAGGAGAGATTTGGGATTTGAAACAATTTCCATGAGGGCATGTCCTCTTTCTTGTTGGATGTCCCGATCATCATTATCTCTCTTCCAAACACTCTCTGGAAGATTGATATTGTTCCTCTCAAGGGGAAGATTCATTTCATCAATATTTTTCTTCATGTAGGCATCTTTAGGGTGAAATAATTTCCGGCAATAGGAACACTTTTGGCTTCAGAGCATCAAACTTAGTCTTTTTATTCTTTTGCTTTCCTTTACCCTTCGTATCTTAGGGCCCTGAAGCAAACAATGCTTGATATTTTGAGGATCTGATGATCACCATTTGCACAATATTGTTATCATTAGAGGAAATTTCAACTCAAAATGGGCGTCTTAAGGAAAATTAATTAAATAATAGTTAAAATATTAAAATAATATTTATTAATTTTGGAGGAAGAAAAGAAAAAAAACTACCTTTTTGTTTGTATTTTTGACATATCTCCCTGTGTTTTTACTCAAATTTCGATCAGGAGATCTCGTTGGATGTGGAATTAAATTATGCATCCAATGAGTACCCACTCAGCATACTTTTGATAGACCATGTTACCTTAAAAAGAAGAAATACCTGAAAAAATGTGATGATGATGTCATCATCACATTTTCAGGTATTTCTTGTTTTTGGGGTAGTGAGGTCCATCAAAAGTATGCCAAGTGGGTACTCGTTGGATGAAAAATTTAATTCCATTTCCAACGATCTCTCTTGATCTAAATTTGAGTAAAAACACAAGGAGATATGTCAAAAATAAGAACAAAAAAGTAGCTTTTTTATGATACCTATCCCCCAATTTATATTAGAAAATTCTTTAATACATATATGGTATTTCAAATTTAAAGGAATTTCATTGGATAACACATGATGACATGGAATTTGAATTAGAGTTAAAAGACCCATTTTGAGTTGAAATTTTCTCTAATGGCTCATTTGTGAGGGACTCAATGAAGGCATTGAGAGAAGGCATTTTCCAACTTGGGGTTGTTAGTTTCCTAGTATGGAATGTGGAAAAAATACTGAGTAATCCAATCCAAGTTTGGAAATAATGGAGAGAATGAGCTGATCATACTCTTTCTCCACATCGCACTACTTCAACTGGAGCACTAGGTGCTTGAATTCGGTGAAGAATTTATTAAGAGTTTCAAAATTTCTTGGGTGAAGAGAAATACTCTCATTCTCTAGCCTATAAATCCTCATGTCATCATGCTTATCAAAGAGATTAGTGATTTTATCCCAAATTTTCTTCGGATTCTTCAATCTAGTGACATGGAAATGAATATCTTTGGAAATCGACAGGAACAGAAACCTAAAATTGTCATCCATCTTGTTCAAGTATCTTGCTTTGTCCACAACATGTATTAGCTCTATTTTGGTGTCCAATGTAACCCTATAGAGTCCGTTGGCATGCAATTGAATCTCCATGTCTCCCTTCCATTGCTGGTAGTTGCAAGGATTAAGAAGATCCATGGTAGAAGCCATTTTTCTGCTGTGGCGAATGCAATAGAAGTCTTCCAAAAAAATTGTAGAAACACAAAAAGGGCATCATAAGGTCGAAGAGCCTCCACTTTTCAGGTTTTCATCAAAGGCAGCTTAGATAATCAAGCAATCTTGATCATTAATTCCTTTTCTTAGGACTTATGTGGCAAACCTTCGGCTTCCGGTGAAATGCTTGAAATTTTTAGCTTTTTGCTCAAAATGCATCATAGATCCATCAAGAAATCTATTCAAGAAGCATATCCTTGTCCCGTAGTAGCTCTGATATCATGTGAAAATTGATTCATAGTAATCTTGATACCAAGGAACAACTCACAGAGGTTTAGAATCAATTGTACAAGAAATCTGACATGAAACACACTACAATTAGTTGTTGCAGCTGTAAGAATGTATTCAATAATCAAAAGTATAGATACAATGTGATACACTTGCATGAATATAAAGACAATTCAAATCCGAAGGAGGTCATTCAAATTGGAAAACATGGTAGTGGCTTAGATGTCATTTAGCCACACTAAACAAATTAGTTAATCACTAATCACACCCATAATTGACTCTAACTGAGCCCTAACTGGAACCAAAGGTAGTACTGACTAAGTCTAACTGAATATAACTCAATTGCATGTCAATCTGCATGTGGGGGCACATATCTAACTCAAGACATCTCCGATGAAGTGAACTGAACTCAACTAAGTCACCAAAAGTTGTTGGAGGCACCTTAAATCACTTCAGTTAACCAAAATCAGCCCAAAATAGATAATGAGAAGAGGAAGGCGCTTTTCCAACTCAGCTTAACTGATTGTTAGGTGAAACAACATTCAATTAACCAATAGGTGCACTTATGACAAGCAGATCACCCAATATTTTCTCCCTGGTTGAAAGAGAAATCCTAGTTAGCCTCCTTGATTGAAAGAGAAGGCTTAGTTGGCCTCCCTGATTAAAGGATGGCATGGGTGTGCTAATGTTGTTGTTAGGAGTGTGGTAGCATGTTGATGCTGATGTCAGTAATTCGAGTCAATACTTAGGATAAGTGGGTAATTGGGAAAAATTAACCAAATAAAGATGTGTGGGATGGATAATGACTCCAACACCCCCCTTAAGCTACACTCATGTGGAGGAGTAAAAATAAAATGCTAGGGCCCCAGCAATAAAGACAATTGGTCANGATAATGACTCCAACACCCCCCTTAAGCTACACTCATGTGGAGGAGTAAAAATAAAATGCTAGGGCCCCAGCAATAAAGACAATAGGTCACCCTATACAATGAAGCAACTCTACTAATTCTCAAAATAATGTTAAGTGAGGAAAAGGGAAAAACCCAGTGGGAACAAAACCCCTCCTCAAGATCAACACTAAAGAAGTAATTGGTCACCCTGATGAAAATACCCCCAAAAGCGAACAGAGGTAAGTGAAATTTTTCTTAGTAAATGTTTTGGTGAAAATATCTACAATCTGCTCATTTGTAGGGAAATATTGCAAAACAATTGTCTTGTCATGCACCAACTCCCTGATGTAGTGCATGTGGATCTCAACATGTTTGGACCTCTACCGCTGAATTGGATCCATTGATATCTTGATAGCACTTTGGTTGTCACAAAATATGACTGTGGATAAAGCACTAGCAATCTCAAACTTAGACAAAACGCCTTGCAACCAAACTGCCTAGATGCAAGCATTCACTACTCCCCTGTACTCGGCCTCTGCTGAAGAAAGTTCAATGGAAGCCTTATTTTTGTTGGACTAGAAAATGGGGCCACCACCAAACATAAACACATACCCAGAAGTGGAATTTCAATATATGGTATCCCCCTCCTAGTTAGAATCTGTAAAACCAACCAACTCTAGCTCAGAATCTGTAGCATAGTGAATGCCGTAGGATCTAGTGCCTTGAATGTATTGAAGTATCCTCTTGGATTCCTTCCAATGGAGCTCATGAGGCTGATAAATATTGTTGAGCCCCATTTTGTTAAAGTTTTTGAGCTAAAGACCTTATGTATTAACGCATATTTTGTTATCTTTTGGCATCTTTTGCATCATACAGATTACCATTGAGATTCAGGTATGATCTTATTTTGGATTTATTTAAGATTGATTCATTATTGATTATTTTACTTTTTTAATGAGAAAAATTGATGTTAATTGATGTAACTGCTAACAAATGCATTCGTTAATTGCAGAACATGCTTTTTGGGAGAACTTGACACATAGACACACATTCAACTAGATATGCGCATAACATATCCAACTCGTCATTCATCTTACCAAAACAACTGCGCGTTGGAACTAATTGATTCTCCAGCATTTAAGCATGGAGCAACCTGCAAATCGCTTCTTTTCCACATGTCGAAGTGTTAGCATAAGCCTTTTTCTGGAAGGTTTCCAGCATACCTTTCTGATTGACATCACGCCACTAGTTCACGCCAAAGAAGGGAAGCATGTACTCCACCTCATGCCCGATGGAAACCAACTCACAATAAGGGAGGAAAAATGACTGTGTGTTAGAATTAGAGCAACGGATTGTAATAATAGTTGACTCATCTCAAAGAGCAGTCAACCACTAAAGGGTCGACTTGCTTGCTTTCTCAAAACTCTATATAAGAATGCTTTATGCGAATAGGAAATGGGAAGTAGTTTTTAGCTCAGCAAGTTTTTATGTAATTCAGACTTTGTTTCTTATTTTTAATAGAAGTTATGTTACACCATCTATGATCGTGCTTCATTAATGTTTAGCAGGCTATGAATCTGTTTGCTGAGAGCCTCCCCCTCCAATCAGAGTTTTATATTTTCATGTAATCTCTGTCATTTTCCCTTCTTTGTAATTAGTATAGCTTTGTTCATAGATTGTTTATGTAATTTCATTCTTGGAATTGTTTATATGATTTCCTGTAGCTTAGATTTCATTTCAGTATTATGACACTTATCTTGTAATTGTTTATATTATTTTCTGTAGCTTAGATTTCATTTCAATATTATGATGTTTATATAGTCTTTCATTTTAAGTAAGCAACCGGTTGCATATAGACTAGATTGTAATTTCTTTTGATGCATTTCTAGTATGATTGTTTGATTCAATGTTAATAGAATAAATTGCTTCAATACTGTAGAATTTAATCATAGTTAGTTTCAATTTTGCTAATTTTTAGTATATTCCGAGTTTATTTAATTTCCAATTTCCTTTCAAATTGCAAATAGGTAAGGATGTTTTCGAGTTATGAATTGTATTTGAATTATTTTGTAGAGTATGTTATAACTAGATCTTGTTCTTAGTTTATCCGTTCTTTTTGTCCTAATTTTCAACCGTTGGTTTAAAATGATTTTATATTTCATGTTGATTTTAAGAATTTTTGACAATCAATAATTTTGGTTAGATTTAATGGTTGAATCATTTCATTATTTTAGTTTAAGGTTTGTCTTTTGGGCTTATTAGTTAATATTTACATCTTTAATCTTTCAAAAACTTATAATAAAAGTTCATTCCAAGTTTTGATTTATAATCTAACTCTCATTTTTTAGTCTTTTGTCAAATATTTTCATGAGGAGATTCCTCTAGCAGCTCTGTTTTTCCTGTTTTTGTCATTATCATTGGGAGAATATTACGAGGATATGGAAATGAATTCAGGAAATAAAAAAGAGGTTTTTGTACAAAACAGAATTATTCACAAAAACCTCTCTCCGTTTTTCAACATCTATTATCATTTGAGAGATTCGAATTCATCTTTGTGGCCTATTTTCAGGGTTTGAATTATTTAATAATTTCCCGTTTTAGTCACAAATTTGCAGAACATATTCCTATCAATTGAAGAGGAATTTTGAAAAACCAAGAGAGGTTTTTGTTCATAAAATGCTCATTTAAAAAAATCTCTCTCATGTTTTACACAGGTGTTCTGGATCAAGAGATATTAAGGCGTCTTTGAGACCCAAATTTCCATAAATTCGCTAAATTTCCCCAAATCCAATTTGTTATTTTTCGGTTAATTATATTTAAATATTTTGAGTTATCATGTAACTAATTGATGTAACTGTTTCAAATTTTGACCTAGAAGGTAGTTATGGAACTACTTTACTTTTGTAATGATAAAAGGAAGACAAACATACAGTTTTGAGGAGGGATTTTTCACTCAAGGAAAGGCTTTTGGAGCTTTGATTTCTCAAGCTAGCTCTTATAACTCTTATGTAAGTGGATGACTATTATTGATTATATATAAAATAATAAGCCCTTTTATCTATCATGCTTTTTCATTTATGATCTGTTTGATTGCTCAGTTTACAATTTCATTTCTTGTTTAAAGTTTTATTCATGTAAATGCTTGTAGCCTGTGGGTGGAATTAGTATTTCATGTGTAATGTTTATGGCTTATTGGGATGTGTTTGATCCCCAGTTTATCTAATTTGCATGATTCAGTTCTGTATTAGCTTGTGGATGTTTATTTCCTCCTTGCTGATGAAGTTTTTAAAACCCTAAAACCTATTTTATTTAATTTTACTTTTGAGATTGTGTTGGCTTGTTCTTCTGGTAGTCTAAGAACAATTTCTGGCACAAATAGAGTAAATGTAGTTGTTAAATAGGTTTAAATTCCCGTATTTACATTCTAGTTATTACATGCATGAGTCAGCTGGCCCGAGTTCATCTAGATTAATCATTTCTTTCAAAGTTTTAAGTGTTTTTGTGTACAGACTGTCATACAGACAGTCTGTTTGGTTTGTTATACAGACTCCCATTTCAACCTGTTGTTCAGTCTTTCATCCAGTCCTTGGCATATTTTACATAGTTCAAGTTTGTTTTCTTTAGTTCTTTGAGTATGTTTTGATTAGAATAGCTAGACAATGATTATATTTTCTTTTAAAAGTTTGTGATTAAATTATTTAGAGTACTTATTAAGTCTTTATTTCTTTTTACCATATGATTATGTCTTGTCATATTAGCTTGAATTGATTTCATTTCTTTATATGTGATTCAAGGTTAGTTATATTAATAATTTGGTAGATATGTTGATAGGTTATAAATAGAAGTTGTTCTTTTTAGTTAGATGGTTACTAAATAAGAATTAACATCACCTTCATTATGTTTTCTATTTGTTTATAAGTTAGGTTCTTTCATTTGAATTTCTATTTTGACTTTTGTGAAGTTTCCATTATATAAAGAACCATGTTTACCATTACTTGTAACTGGACATTCGTTAGTTTACATATTTTCATAGAGGTAAAGTTAGAATTAATTCCCTTTAGTTTCTATACCTCATTTGAAATCCATTTCGACTCTCCTCCTACCCCTGTCCCAGTCATTGTAAATGCTTATCCCCAAAACAACCCAGGAGAGTGGAATTAGCCTGAGTTGCCATGTATATCCTTAGTTATATATCCTAGTTGATGTAATTTTGTAAATCCTCCTTTGTATCGATAGCTTTCAAAGTTGTTTAAAGTAGTAAAATAGGACTTAAGGGATATTTTATTATTATAAGGTTATCTTGTTTTTATTTTGCATTCCTCCAATAAGCCTTGTATAAAGTAGAGTAATATAACTGGATACTATACTAGTCTAGTCCTCTATCCTAGTTTAATCTTCTTAACTGTTGAATTCTTAGGAGTGTGACTTTGTTTCTTATTTTGAAAGAATATTTTGTTTCTGTGTTTGTTAAAATATTTCCACGACATCTTATGAATCCTTCCGCATTCACATATATTTTGTAGCAACTCCAAGCTTACAAACCCCAGTCGATAATTAAATATTAGGTAAACTATTCAAGACAATATTTTGTCCAACTTTTTGGCACCGTTGCTGGGGAGTTGTTCTGTAAGGTAGAAAAAAATAGAATTTTCTTATGAAGTTTAGTGATAGGTTGGTGGTGGGGGAGTGGTAAGATGAGAGGTAAGAACCTGCACATCTGTTATAACAGGCTCCCCCAAACCCAACAATAGTAGTAGTCTAGGTTTTCCTTTAGTCTAGTTTTTCATGAACAGAGTCTAACAAGATAAGGATAGATAGGTTGCCTTTACATTACATAGCAAGGGGGAGGGGAAATGATAAGATGCAAAGACAACTTCACTACGAAATTTTCATAGTGTGACATCTTGACGCATCCACTTTAGTGGGTCACCCCAAATCCTTGTTGTCCATGTTTCGTACAAGTGTGTTTACTTTACGCAAAGCTTGATTTATTCCTCTTAAGTGTGTTTAGAGTAGATAGTAAAATTTCATTTAAATTTTAAATTAACTATTACAAGGACATAACTCCCCTCACCAGCTACTTAGTGGAAAGATACCAAAATACACCTATAGCAATTCATCTTCTTGGAAATGTAAGGAGACTTTCTTAATAGGTCTTATGAGGGAAGTCATGGATGATACTTTGACAGGAAAATTTGAGGATCTCATTCTTGAAAATTTTTCTAGGGATCAGTTATTAAAAACCTCTAAGTATCCCAATACAACTTCTTCTATAGTAGGAGACCCGAACTTTGTTGAATTGGTTGACCTTGTCCAAGTAAAATCACTCCTCGACAAATCTGTAATTTCACAAATTGAAACATTTGACTTAGAGTATACTTCTCCTATAGGGTCCAATAGGAGCATGGCCAATGGGAGGAAGATCTCCCCTGAAAAAGAATACTGGGACACCTCAGTCTCACCTCAAAAAAATCCTCTTTTCAGCAACCCAACTCACATAAAGAAAAATAAAGAAGATTTAGCAACAAGGACCATCTTTTGTTCAAAATGTAAAGCTAAACATTGTTGAACTATTGTAACTTTGAAGAATATTCTATATGTATTTCTTTGTGGTCCCCGATGGTCCTATCGAGAGGACCACTTGTATTACTTTGTACCCTGATGCTCCTAATCAAAAAAACTAATAAGAGTCATGAGGTAGTCCCCTCTAATTGTAAAGGTGGGTCATTAGCACCCCAGTGTGGTTACTTGATCCTACATGTGTAACTCGAGCCTACATGATTAACTTGAGCCTACATGACAGATGAGTTAACTTAAGTGAATGGATGAATATAAATAGAGGTGTAGTGATCTTCATTTAAGACACACATTCTCACTTATATAGAACATTAGTGGAGAAGAGAAGAGTAGCAGGAGAAGGAGGAGGATCAATATTTGATCTCCTTGCTGGTTTTATCTTTTACCTTTTTGGGGCATCTATATTGAGGAAGCTTTTGCTAGGTTTTTCCCTTTAGGGTTTTCCCAGGATAAATCTGTGTTGTTCTTGTGATGCTGTTTCTTTCAGTGATCCTTTTTATATTCTTTTTTCATGAAAATGAAATGAAATACTGATGTCTTAGCTAATCATATGAAAATTTAACATGGTGTTAGAGCTAACCTAAACAGTACAGCTTTCACAAGGAAAAATAGCCCCCTCTCTCTCCCCGGAAGAAATTAGGGCTTCTTGCAGAAGAAGAATTTTTGAGTGAGCCTGGCATAGGATTTCTCTCCTCATGAAAATCGAAGTTTAGAGACCTGGATCAATATTTTGGTTGGGTGAAACTCCAGGAAAGTCAAACCCTAGTTTGACCCCAAGCCAGAAAAACCCTAAATACTAAAACTGCTAAGTTCTAGTACATTTGCTATATCCTGAGATTGGAGAAGTTTCAGGAGCTAACAATTTCAGAGGCCAAAGATAAAATCCGGATGTACATTGTGTCCCAAATTCAGCTTCAGATTCACTATATTATGGGAGATATGATCCCTCCAAGTTATGGTTCCAACCTCTTCCAGAATTCATCCCTAAACAGGATACTTGGAGAATATTGCTATAGCGTGGCATACCTAGGTCCAAATGGAATTCCTAAAGATGTTCCAAAAATATCACAAAATTCAATTTCTATGGTCTAAATATTAGACTTAGAAGATGAACTAGTGACACATGGCATGTCGTACAACTTCGCTGTTCTGAACAGTCCTGTAACAGGTCACTCTAGGAAAATGATCATAAATCCCAATTGGTGAAACCAATTCTAATGAAACTTATGGTGTTGGATCCTGGAAATGTGAGGTTATCTCAGTGTGAAATTTTAGACATAAATCAGTAGTAATTGCGGATATATCATAGAAACAGTGACAGGCATTTCTGCAGAAGAAATTGGAAAACTAGGGCTTCCTGTTCCGGGAGCTTCCCTCCACTGTTTTCAGAAAAGGATTACATTGGATAGCTCCATTTGAAGAGATATATCCTTCTATCCAATCATATCTGAAATATTTCAAGTTTTGAAAAGTAGGGTTTCTCTGACAAGCCCTAGATCAGCCAGCTCTGGAAGCAGGACGAAGACCTCAAATCGGTAAGATCTAATATTTTGCTATTTGCATTTGAGGTTCTCATTTCAAAGTGATATATCACATCAGCTTGATGATAAGCTTGGTAAAGTTGAAAACTTCCAAGCATGGAAGTATTTGATCTCTCTGAAGAAAATGAATTGGACACCTACATGAGTAGAGAGGTTCCAGTTCCATATGAAGATGAGGCTCAAAGCCTTACACAAGAAGAACTTGATCAAGGCCAAAAAGATCATTGTTGATTCAATCATGGATCAACTTATACCACAAGTGTCTTCCCTAAAGACACA
>LPNX010941226.1:2962-17570 GCA_001517045.1 Pseudotsuga menziesii | reverse complement strand
AGGTGGAAATGATTAAGAAAAATTGTTTCCAATGGGTTGAAGTCCATAAACGAATGTTGCAGAAGCTTAATGTACCACTTGGTAGTTGTACCAGTCAAAGTTTACTGGAAGAGCCTCAAACAAACTGAATCATCCATCAAGGAGTTGGAATAACACCATAGATGGAATGCCATAACATGGTTTTTGGGATCTTCTCCCTGCTTCCCATCAAATTTCGGGATATCTGATGGTAACTTAATTGGAATTGTAGGTCACGAAGGGTTATGTTGGATGGGGTCATTGATTAACTTGGACATATCAGGAAAGTCCAAAGTTTTCAAAAAAAGAAGTTGTCAATTAGGCTGTATATATTGGTAATACTAATATGGAATCGGTATACCAGTAGGACCATAGGTCGATTGATACACTGGCTGTTGGGGATTTGGATTTGCAGACGATCCTCCCAAAGATCCGCTAGATGGAGGCAAGCCTCCAGGAGGAGGGTTTCCTCCAGGTGGTGGTGGTGGTCCTCCAAAAGGTGGTCCCCTGGAAGGTGGTCCTCTAAAAGGTGGTCCTACAAGTGGTGGTCTCCCAAAAGGTGGTCCTCCAAAATGTGGTCCGCCAGAAGCTGGTCCTCTAGGTGGTGGTCCTCCAGGTGGTGGTCCCCCAAAAGGTAGTCCTCCAAAAGGTGTACCTCACCCAGGTGGGCCTCCTCTACGTAGGCCTCCACTAGGTGGTCCTAAAAAAGGTGGGCCACCATAACCTCCAACAATATTCATAGGTATCCCTCCAGACATAGGCACATATGACCAATTAGGTTTCCCCCATGGTGTAAACATGTTTCTGGGGTAAGGCATACCAGGATATACCATTCTTGTAGATGTAGGTTTAAATTTCACGTTGCATACGGATGGAATATTTCCTTGGTAATTATAACCCCAAGAAGGTTTATTAAATGCAGGTTGTACCCCTGAGGTTTTCCCTGTATTAGAAGGGGGAATAATCGTGTTGGCGTTTGTGGAAGGAACTACTACTATTATTTTTCCTATAGTAGGGGTCTTTCTTGCACTGGAAGTGACTCGGCTAACTAATGAAACAACTTGGACTAGAGGTTTCCCCCTAGTGGTGGAAGGTATAGGAGTACTAGAGGAAGACCCATGGTTTGGAACTGTAGGAGTAGGGTTGGAGGGTAGACCTGAATCGTGAACTATTGACCCTCGAGCTGGTGATGCTATGTTAGGAGCTGCTTGAGCCACTAAAAGCAAATGATATCTATGAGGGGTTGATTCTTAAAGACGGGGAAAAATGGAAGACATGGTTGCTTAATGAGGAAGAGGCGAAGTAGTAATGTTCGCAAGGTTCTCTTTAATGATACATAAACATTCAATAGTTGGTTGAACCCTTCTAAACATTTCCTCATTCGATGGAAGGTTGATAAAGGATGTTCTAGTCTCCCCATATTCGGAAATAGTTTGACCTAAATAATTTCTCCAAAAAGAAGCATGAGGGCCAAATTCTGCCCCCCCCTGGGCGTCATCGAATGGGTGATCGGAGACCCAATTTAATGAACCAGCATCACCTTCTATTGGAAAATGAAAGGTGGTATCAGCTGTAGGAGTTTGTTCGACCAAGGAATTGTTATACGTAGTGAATTATTCCACAACTGGATTCCCTTCCACATCAGAATCAGTTGTGGCACCTTGGTCTGTGGCTTCCATTTGGCTTTCTCCTACAACAGGAGGTGATTCGAGTGGCAATCCTTGAGCTCTTTGAGACCGTATCAAAGGTAACTCGTCCAAATTGTTAGTCACTAAAACCCTAAGCTGGGGTTTAAAACTAGAATCACACACAAAAACCACTCCTACGCAAGCTAAAGGTCACAAGGAAACTTAGGTGATAAGAGGGGCTGATATAAGTCAGTTCCTCACTAGGATTGTCAAGTCTTTGCAACTCACAATATACCGTGGGGTCCAACAGTAAAGCAAAACAAGGAGGATTGGGACCATACCCTTGCATGAATACTTGATTACCTGGACGGTACGTGTGTAGTAGCTCCCCGAGTGTTGTTATCAGTGTATTTCTCTGACAAGACAACCAAACGTATTTCTCAGATGGTTTAGGGAATCCTACAGGGTCTCCCAATATATGCAAGGAACATGGGAGCTCAAATCCGTGTTAGTGATGTCTAATGCACAACCGTTCAAAAGGGGCCTTCTGATATACAATCTAGTACGTGAAGTACCTTTCTATATACCTCAAGGGTACGTGAAATATATTTCGATATACTGACGATACATGGAAGAACCACACAGTTCCTGAGATGTCATGTAGGAAATAGAACGACAAATCCTATGTTTTAAGACACCAGAACACGTCTCTATCCTATCACTCAAGTTACTAAAAATTTAACATATATCTAACGTTAATTTTATCTTGAACAATTAGGTGAATGCATGAGGTGTGGACATAAAAGTAAATCCATGCAGCATGATATGCAAATTTTTCACTTTATCATTCGAAGTATGCCCTACTTAGAGGAAGGAGAGAGTGATTCAATTATATTTGAAAACAAAAAATTCCCAAACAGTCGCACTGAACTTATCTTTCAAAAATGAAAAAAAGCAACAAACTTCTAAACATGTCTTGAAAGCAATAATGAAGTGAGATCTCTTTTCCCAAAAAGAAAGACACTAGAACTAAATTGTATACTAAGCATTTTTTATCATTCTTCAAAAATGAAAAGATTTAACTTACAACTATGATATATTTTTGGCGAGAAAAGAACATAAAAGAGAAGAAGAACGTGAATGCATGAAAGTTTGTGAGGTTGATCAAAGATTCAGTGGTTCATCTTAAAATATAACTATGATCAAATCTCAAATTTTCTTCAAATCAAAAGCAAAAGGAAACCTTTCATAAACTCATGAAGAACAAAAGTAAAAACCAAAAAGCAAAGTTTTATTTTAGTTGATAAAATAGTAAAAAGAGATCTAACTATACCGACTTCCAAGCACTCTTTTCAAAAATAAAACCCAGGCATACAAGTAGGTAAACAGATGGAAGCAACCTAGTTCTTTGAACCCAAAACAAAATAATCCTTTACCACTTTTAGATTTTGAATTTAACAGTCCATATCTCAAAAGTGAATCTGAAAAAACACTCATAACAGAAATCAAATATAACTAATCTTGAAATCGCAGGGGTATCAAAACCCTACCTAGCATTGCTTACATAAGGTTGGTGACAAAGCGTTACTACCTAGGCACCGCCTTTTGTCCATTATGACAAAGTGGTGGCACCGCTTAATGTCTATTGAGCAAGCGTGGTGGAACCGCCTATTGTCCTCACTTAATGTGTGGTGACTCCTATAGATTTCAAAACAAAAAGTGGCAAAAAAGATAAATTTAAGTATTAAAAAACTGGCATCAAATCATGAAAATCAAGTATAGAAAGAAGGTGTGTCTCAGATCTAAGTAGATCTGGTCAAACTGAACTAAAATGTCACTAGAAAACTAGTAGATTTGATCTCTTAAAAGTCGAAGTTTAGATTACAGACAAGAGTTTGAAAACCAAGGAAGATCAGATGTGTTGAATGTTGTCCCTAGTATGGTCGCTAGATTTGTTGCTAGAAATTCTCACGTCTTGCTGATAAGAGTTGTTTCCCTAGGTATGAATGGTTCATATATAGAAAAAATGAGTGATAACAAGGATGGAAGACTTCCCCTAGAGCTTTTATATATCTAGAATGAATCCTTTGGCTATCCTGCAGTGTGATGTAGTTGTCTTCTATGGTGTTGAATCTCCACAAATGTACCTATAACGAACACATCAAACAACAAGCGAGATGAAGTGTACCAGAAAATGATCTACAATTCTATAATAGTGACTAAGGAATCCAATAATAAAATGATTTATTGAAACATAATACATTTTATGGGAAAGGAACCATCTTTGCACTAAAATGAAGAAGAGAGACTACAACCATTTTCCTTAGTGTTGTGATGCTCCTTCACATGCCATGTCTTGTCCTCAAAGCTCCAACTTTCCTCTTTTATGCTCACCCTAGATTTGGCTAGAACCTTAATGCAGCAGCATAACTTTTCTCTCCCTTTCCATGGAGGATGAGCCAGGTTTTATAGACCTTGGGAGGAAAAGGTGGATGAGGTGGAAGGGATTTCCTACTAGGGTGGATATCGAGTCCAGGTGGTCCACAAGAGTAGGGATGAGGGTGCCAAGAAGTCTTCCTTCGAGAAGCTTCGTGAATCTTCTATTTTTCTCTTTAAAAATCAAGCACCACTCTTTTAGTGTGTAGACAGAGCGTTACGAAGGTGGAACCACTTCTTGAGCAAAAGGTAAAGGCGGTGGCATCGCTCATTGTCAAGAGACAATAGATGTTATTGAAGAGGGTAACACTCATTTCATTAAAGGAAAATGTGGTGGTGGACTTAAATATGATAAATAAGAGTCTGGGCCAATGTCCAACTTCACAGTTTGGGAATTGGGGGCAATTTCTGATGTTTTGTGCCTCAACACGTGATGCTGACGAGATTTATGTGTAACAAGGATCCTCAAAAAGAAGATTGGAATTAAGTTAACAGAAGAAAGAGAGTAAAGGAGAATGCTTCTTAAGCTAATTCCCCATCAAAAAAATCCTTCAGAAGATAGATTTCAAGTCCTTTGCTCATAAGAAAATGAAGTAAAGGACACAACAGTGTCAAAAAAAGAGATAAACCCCTGGAAAAGCTCAGAAGTTGAACCAATAATAATGGAAATAGGTTGGGAAGACAACTACGAACCAACATTACCCAGCCCAGCTTAGGTAGAAATCATACCTGGATCTTCTTAAAATTTCAGAGGATTTGTTACCATACCAAGAACTAAGGCTCATTTAGAGGACACATCGGAAAGCAAAGAGGAGGAAATCGAGCTGCTAGCTAAAAAAGGCAGAAAACCAAACAAATTCCATTGATAATTGGAGATAACCCGAGAAAAATCAATAGGAAAACAGTATAGACAATACCACTTTGTAAGAAGCTAGCTGACAAAAAAAAACATGTTGGAGAAGCGAGAGAAGGAAAAAAGGATATATTCCCACCTCAAATCCATAAAAAATAATGAAAATCGTCTCCTGGAATTGCATAGGGTTGGGAGGAAATAAAAATATCAAAGCAATAAAATATTTAAGCACAGTGAATCAAATTCTATCCTTTCTATTCAGGAGACCAAAATGCAAGAAGAAGAATGTATCAAAGTTATGAAAAAAAATTGGGTGAAAGGATAAGGGAAAGCAGTCAGTGCAACGAGAGCCTCTGGGGGCATCCTAACTTGGTGGAATTCAAATCACTTTAAATTCCACTCAGCAACAGAAAACCATCATTGTCTCTTTGAGGAACTCGAATACCTTTATAGTTGAGAAATCATTTGGATAGGGAATGTGTATGGGTCGACGAATGAAGGAAGCAAAGATGAATTCTGGACACAACTAGAAAACCAAAAATATGGTAAGATGCAGCACCTGTGTATCATTGTTGGAGACTTGAATGTCACCATCTCTCTGGAGGAAAGAAGAGGAGGTACCAAATTCAGTGATCTGTATGGATAAATACTAGAGGACATAATGGCCACTTGGAGGATGAGCGATATCAAACGAAAATAGGGGATCTATACTTGGAGCAACAAATGGATAGGTCCAGGACACATAGCTGCTAAACTGGATCGAGTCTTGGTAAGTTCCTCTTTTTTTAATAAACCATTCATTATGGAATCCAAACTTCTTGCTTCAGTACTTTTAGACCATAGATCCATTTCCTTTGGTCTTACTCCAATTGGTAATTTGGCGTCGTTCCCTTTTAGATTCTCCTATACATGATTAGAGGTAGAAGGTTTCTTTGATGTAGTCCAAAAATCCTAGAACATTTTCATCCAAGGCTCTCCAAGGTTCATTTGGGAACAAAAACTCAAGAATGTTACAAAGAGCTTAAATCTTGTCTTGCCCAATGCACATCCAATCCTGGAAATCAGAAAGCCGACTACATTAAAAATTTGGAATCCCTAAAAGAAAAAATGGAATAGGAAGACATTACCAGAGAATTAATGATCCAAGAAAAGGATATTGAAAGTAATATACAGAAACTCACCCGTAGAGAAGAAGAAGACTGGGGTCCACACTTGCCTAGTTCATTTGATGTTGGAGGAACTTCATCCCATACTTGGGTGAAGATATATATGATTGAGGAACATTATTATTGGAAGAAACATCCTTTGTTATTTCATGATGATATACATATTCATGGGTGTATTGGTGAGACTTCATTGAGCCACTTGAAGTCTTCATGTTTTATTTGCTCCTTATTTGGTTCATATTTTGGTGGAGGTTCTTCATTCACTTCTTGGATGAAATAATACATGGTTGATTATTATTTTGATGCATCTTACATTCTTTTGGAGCAGCATTATATGACATGGGATCCTCACCTATGTTATTGGAGCATATTTGATATAATACTTGATGCTTGTGTGTATGGGCCACATAATGATCTACCCACTTGGATGTAAAAGCGATATAATACTTGATGCTTGTGTGTATGGGCCACATAATGATCTACCCACTTGGATGTAAAAGCGCTTTCATAATTTTTTGATGAGGTACCTTTGAGATGTACATTTGTATGATGTTATGTACTTTACCCATTTATATTTTGTACTCGTGATGTTTGGAAGGGTGCAATACAATCAATGGGTTCCTAACATTTCTTGGTTTCATCTCACTTGGAGTAGCAGTTCAATTGTTGGTTTGAGATAGCAAACCAACCTTCAGTTGTTTGAGTTCATCTTTGCACAGTTGTCACATGCCCCAATTTTGCAAAAACAATATTATCTTATTTGATTTTATTTAAGGACAATATGTTAAATTTTATGCTAAGTTGTAATTGATGACTCAGTAGAGTCAAGGATATTTAATGTAATTCTGAATATTTTTATTATAAATAAATAAACTTGGAGACAACAGCTTGGGAGAGCTGTTAAAAGAGTGTTTACTGGTCAAATTGGTGGAGGAGACTGGGTGGAGAGAAAACAGACATGTGGCAGCATCCTCAAACCACTTCCAACTGTTGCAAATGGAAACTTCCCTACATTTGGGGTCATGATCCCCCAAGAAAGTGGGATCAAAGCAAGTGGATCAATTAATGACAACTGACCCAAAATACCTAGGCAATATTTATAAAAATGCCCATTGAAGAGAGATGAGGCTACTCATTCTAGGGAAGTGATCATTTAGGTGAATGTCCTTCAGATAAATTCAACGGCAAGGGAATTTGTGGAAAGAGTTTGAGGGGTTAACTGCTAAGTGATCTAGTGCAGATTTTTAGCTGAAGGATCTTACTGTTGAGTGCAAAGTGATTATTGAGTCATTGGACTAGTCTATTGTTTGATTGCTCCACCAGTTCTCAGCTAAGAAGACCAAGAACAGGCTCGAGGGTCCTGAGGAAGCATTGTTTAAGTGCTCTCCAGGAGTTGGTAGGGAGAAACGGCCTCCTAACATTGTTGTTGTCCATCCTAACTAGGTTCTACAATATTTTGTTTTACTATGTTAGATGGTTAAATGTAAATCTGACTGCTAAATGAATGTTAAATATCTAGTTGTAAAATGTTAGAGTTAGTAATATTTTGAATTAGTGAAGGATTGAATCTGAATAGATGAAAAATAATTCTAATCTATGTTTTTCTACGTCTAGAAGGACTAGACCGTACTTCAGCACAGACAGAGTATTTAAGTAGATGAAGAAAATGATAAGAGACTGAATTGAATAGATGTGGTTCTGCATTATATAATAGCAGAGTAGTTTATTTCAGAATGTAGATTATTATCAAGAAAGAACAATAATCTAGTTATCTATGTTATTGTTTTAAAAGTTTATTTATGTAAATGCACTGGAAGAGAAATAGTAGTAAACCAGTACAAGTGAAAGAATTATTATGATAAGAAAATACACTAGTAGTTAAGATATTGTGGTTACATACAGTAGCTTATTCTTGTTTTTATGTTAAGTTAAATATGCTGGAGGTGAAACTGTGTCATTATATATATATATATATATATATATATATATATATTTCCTTGTGTTGATTTAATAACTTTTTGCAAATGCAGTAGAAATAACCCAGTCAAACCACTTTATTATATTCTGCTAAATAAAGAATTAAACTATAAATGCTTAGTTTATGTACTAATAATATCAACTAACTAAGTCTTCAAATATTCGAACTCAAGTAGGGTGTTATTAAAATAATTAAATTATAAAGAAAAAACTAAGTTACAAAGTTTATGTACATCTTTTCAAAGAACTCTAATAAACCCTATCTGTAATTTATTACATAAAACAAATAGAATATTATAATAATTAACATATAAATAAATGATTATTTATGAAAAGAAATGTTTAAAAATTTACAAACAGGATATCCCTGTAAAAGTAATGAAACCCTAAACAAATATTATATTTACAAATGATAAACATTTAAGCTCTAATCCGATTATTTGGATTATTTAATTAATAAATAACTAAACTATTATAAATTGTTTACAGTCCCTTAAGGACAAATAAAAAGACAATTGTAATCTTATAACTGGAAATTTCCACAGCACACCTGTAACACTAGTTAAAACAAATTTAACAAAGTAACAAAACCTATAAAGTAATAAATTAATAAATTGAAAGATTTATTTTAACAAGGGTTTCTTACAGGAAAACCCTAGCTCGTATTCTGAGCAAAAGAGTAAAATTTATAAACTATCCATGATTGAGTGACAGTATTAATACATTAACAAAAAAATATTTTATGAAATACATTAAATAGTAATGATTTTCATTCACAGTCAAATAGGGTAAAAACCCTGAGTACACAAGAGTATCAAATAGTAATATTGTAAACCGAGTCCAAGCTCGAAGACAGAACTATCTTAACAAAACTATTGTTTACATTAACAAGCCAGAAGGATAAACATTTAAACCAAATACAACACCCAGTTCACGACCGGGTTTACCCATCGACTAGCGAGGCTCTAAAGACTTGTTAAAAACAATAACAACTTGTAAAAAGAGACTACACAACTAATGGCGAAACTAGAAGAGCTTCGAAGCTCGGGGTTTCTCCAATCGAAAACCCTGATACAAGTAGGGAAAGAACCCAAACATTGACCACAGGGCTTACCCATTCGAAGCCACGGCCTTTGAAGATAGTTGGTATACTCTTCTTCATGATCGATGAATGTAGTCTCCAGTCGCTGCAAGGAGATTTCATCACAAGGTGTCAGTACTGGAAGTTCTTAAAAATATTGTGTACCTATTTGTAAAAACCACATGTTGTATGATAAAAACAACACTTAATAAATTACCTGGTGTAACAATGTCGAGCAATCTTATGGAGAGACTGTCACCAATAGCAACTTGTGCACTTAGTCTTCCAAACCCTACGACGAAAGCAAAGCACTTTCAAACAGCAAGTAAACTCTCAGCTTTGCACATCAGTGACATACTATGGAAGGAGAAAAATGGAGTATAGACAGGCCGCAAGCCAAGTGCAACGAAACCAACAAACTCGTGCAAGATAAAACCCATAGTTACAAAGAAATGGCATTAAGACTAAGCACCGACGACAACAGTAACATTCACTCAAGACTCAGAGCAAACTGGAACAGGAAAGAACCCATAGCCACCATGAAAAGCTTGCAGAGCAGCCCGAAGGCTAGCGCAAACTGCGGAAGGAGAATGACAAGGGTTAGGGTTGTATCGGTTATATATATCTCCAACACTTGGCCAAGGGAAGACCACGTGTTCTCAATATTACAAACCATGCAATGGGTCGATTTCAATAGTTTTCCTACAATCCAATAATATCCAATTATTTGCAAAACGATTTTTAACAAACGATGCGTAAACTATAATGTATGCCTTTGCTATCATGTCGTAAAATATATATATTTCTTATCGTATGGTTTGATAGCTCATCATTGGCATTGGGGTAACAACGTTAAGTTAACGTTGACCTAGCAAAAAGGTGTCACCACTTAAACTTTGGTTTATCCCGAAAACAATCATGTATAGAATTTTTTAAACTATAGTAAGCTTGTATGCTAGCAATTCAATGTTAAGTATGCACGTTTATAATCTTTTTAAAACCAACAACTTGAGTGGTGACAATTTGTAAAATTGGATAGCATAGTAAATAGTGGAATCATGGATTCTTTACAAGTTTAACTTTGTTTTAGACCTGTTTAGAACCTTTAAACTAACTATAGACTTGTATGTTTATAAACATAGTAGTTTATGCATGTTTATAACTCTTTTAAAACCAACGAATCAAATGGTAATAAACTATAAAGTTGGCTAGTATAGTAAAAGAACACATTTATGAATTCTTTTACATAGCTCAATTTGGTTTAGACTTTAAGAGACAAAATATGTTTCTCAACTTGGCATTTGTTGGTAATTTACCATGTCTATTTATTTGGTAGGATGATTTTATGTTTATATAAGATAACGGGTGCTTAGCATAGGATAGAAGGTTGATCATTATAGAAACATCTACCTTTGAAGTTGTTATAGACAATAACTTAATCCAAGAAGAGCATTATAGTAATAATGAAAATTATATGTAATAATCTTACTCAAGTCCATAATCATTTGGAATAACATGGATTTACTTAGGTTTAAGAAGTAAAAGACAAACAGTTGTCAATGTGAAACAACGCTGTTGTTTTTACACTAATAACACTTATAATAACAAGAAGTTTTACAGGATGGAAACTTCCCTACAAAAATGAAAGTATTGAACAACTGATATTCAAGTAAATATTGTGATAATGTTTACGATACAATAGTACAAGTATAACATTGCAGAATATGCATAACAAAGTAGAAGTTACTATGCAACAAATATTACAAATTTAGAGCCACAGTAAGTATCTTTACTATCGTTAATATTGATAAAGAAAAAAAACTCTTTTATTGGAACCTGACTTACAAGAAAAACTGGAGAAAACAAACTACTTTACCTCATGGAAGTTGCTTGGAACATAACAGCTTATTTGCTAAGCTTATTAATTGCAAATAGATACACATCTTGATACTTTATGAATTTAAAAAGTTTACTTGTCCGATCATACCTATAAACCTGTAAAGAACTAGTAATCTTTCCGTGTTAGCATAAATGCTAAGTAAGCCCATGATTCAAAGTTAGATTCCACCTACTTGCAATAAAGAAGACTCATCAGTAAACTGAATTAAAAATAAGCGCAAGTAAACCTTATTATGTTATGAAAAGGAAACTGATTTAGTTATCATAATTTGAAAATATGTAATACTAATCATTGGACTATTTCTTTTTATTCTAACCATTAGCTGTTAGTAAACCATAGATCCAGCATTTCATGTTATCTCAAAATTTTAAATTTTTCTAAAAATTTGGGGTTTTGACAACAGTGATTTCCAATGTGGGATACCTTTTGAGAGATGGATTCAATTTTCACATGATTGGTTTCATGGAATTTCATCATATAAATTTCACACCATGCATGTATCAAGATCATATGGGACCCTGGGATCATTTTTGGTCTCATTGGTTTCAATTGTGGGGGCACCAAGCAGCATTGGAGATTTAGTCAACACTTGAGAAGATGATTGTAATCAGAGTAATGCAGAAGCAATCATTGTTTTCCCTCTCTAAAATTTTATTGGAATCTTAATAAACTTAAAGTTTGGTAACTCAGTACCAACTTCAAAGAATTATACAGAAGCAAAAGGGGCTGAAAGTTCATAAAGGTTTCCAAAATATTGAGGTAAAGATTATTTGTGCAAATTTGGTTTTTATGGATTTGAGTAATCCTTTTGGTGTTAGTGTTGATTTTATAGGATATATCAATATGCACAATCCACATCTCTTTAATTTTGAAAACACAAAATTGTAGTACATGAGTGCCACTACTCAAATTGCAGCTAAAGAAAATTAATGAGTGAAACCATAAGAGAGCACTTGGTGCAAATGAAGGAGAACCAAATGAGGATTCGAACAAATTTTTAATCATACAAACTTGGAATTTCTTGAGGACAATAAATCTTGATTGGGGAAGACCTTCATGTCCCCAATTAAATAATTTGAAATAACACTATTTGCAAATAATGTTTGACCAACCTACTAGTTCCCTAGGTTGAGATGGAGACATAAATTTTGTAATAGAACCAAGAGGAATTTAGTTTACCATATTAATATTTAAATGGGTCACATAAATGATAAATTCTAAGAAAATAATATGGCATGGGTTCATGAAGACACTTGGAATCTTGTGGAGCCTTTGGGTCACCAGATTCCCCGCACACTTGGCATGATATTCATCCAAATTCGAACAAATGGGTAATGTAACATTATTGGATGGTGATGTGGTGTCAAATATCATTTAATTATCCAAGGAATTCTAATTGGTAAAGGAGGGTAACTCTCATATAAGAGGAAGATACTAGAATACAAGGTGTGCCACTTGGAAGGAGACTCTATGCACTCTATGCCAAAAAATGATGAAATATTCTATGACAAGCATGACAAATTCAAACCTGATTTCTGACATATGATAAATATGACATGTTAGGGCTAAAAATATCCACCAATAGGTCAAATTTTGGAGTTAGAAGCATCCATTTGAATTGGGGAAAGAATTGAAGCATGAAGAGGAAGACAAGTGTCATGAGAGTTACTAAACCACTAAGATGAGTTGGAGGAATCTCATAGAGGGAAATTCGACCTTAGGAGGCATCATGAAGTTAAGAAAAGGATTTCATGAGGAATGAGAAATGATTTTTGATCATTTTTTAACTATCCTTTGTCATTTTGGAGAACTTTTTCTTGTCCATTCAAATGGTGAGTGATCACTCTCCCTGCTTGTGAACCAATTTCGAGGGAGTTGGATTCCTTTCCAATTTGGTTGATGGAGAGGTCATTTAGACATCTCAAGGGATATTAATGAAGGATTTTTATTTTTAGGTTGAAGGTTCATACAGTCTAATTCTCATCTAGCTCCCCATTCTCTCATTGCTTCTTCTCCATTCCCGTACACTTTCATTTGATGACGCACTTGTTGGAGTGATTCTTGCATCTTGCTAAGGATGGTTGATGCCCAAGATTTGATTTATGATGTATGGATATATAATATAATATCCATATGCTCTGTAATTATAAATATAAGAAATACATGTATGAAAGGATCACATTCCCCATGCTCTTGAATAACTAGTTTTCATGTATTTGGCTTCAATGTTGAAGTAGCTTTATATCCAATTTGTATGAGGACATTTATGATGTATGAAAGCCATATATGTATAAGGGTAAGAAATATATGATGTATGGCTCTGAAATATTATTTCCACATTCTCTGTAAATCGAAATATCATAAATGCATGTATGAAAATCTTGCATACTCATGCCCTTGTATCACTAGTCTTCATGGATTTTGGCTTTAATTTTGAAGTAGTTTTATACCAGATTTGTATGGGAGATATTATATGAGTTTGAAGATGTTGTGATATAAATATATGATGTATTAATATGTAATTTAATTTCCATATCCTTTGTGTATCTAAATCCAAGAAACTCATGTGTGAAAATCTTGCATTCACATGCCATAGAATCACTAGTTTCCATGACTTTGGCTTCAATCTTGAAGGAGTCTTGTATCATATTTGTATGAGGGATGTTATCTGATTTTTATGATGTTGTGAAATAAATATATGATATGTTACTCTTTAAATTCATTCCCCTATTCTCTGTGGGTCGAAATCCAAGAAATCCATATGTGAAACTCTTGCAATTCCATGCTACTAATTCACTAGTTTTCATGTATTTGACTCCCATAATGAACGAGTTGTATACCATACTTTTATGAAGGGATTTATATGGTGTTTAATATTGTTTTGGAATCCATTTTTATTATGTATATGGTCCCTATATTCCACATACTTATCTGAACCTTGAAATCTTCCTTTCATATGTCAAAATCGAGCTAGTTATGCAATTTCCTGATAAGCAATTCCATTGAAAGTTATCAAAAGAATGTGGAACTCTATAAATAGTTTGTATAACTAATAAACATGTTTAATTACAGTCCATGATTTATTATATAATTCCACATACTCTTCTTACAAATTTGGCAGGTTCGTACAAGAGTTGGGAATCCCAGTTGGCCTACACCCTAGGGGGAGTTTCACCACAATTTCCTAGTAATTTTTGTCCTTTTTATCATCAGCCCCAAAAAAGGTTGCAGAGGAATAAAGTATAATAAAAGTATCCATAAACCACCTTTGGATGTTTTAATACTCACCATGCCATCTCCTTTCAAATTCAGGGCCATTTGGTGAAAGTTGGAACCCTCTCGAGTCATGACTAGTTAAGCTCGAATTTCGCCCAATTTGTGCATTTCTCCAATTTTTTTGAAAAGGGGACATCACATCTAAGTATAGCTATATTATCGAGAAATATAACCTCACTATATAGGAATTCAGCTGGTGCCGCGTATTTTTACTGTAGATCTCTCCTCGAACCTAAAGTACTCCAAAAATTTAGTCTTGGGAGATAAGAAAAT
>LPNX010941212.1:70095-95153 GCA_001517045.1 Pseudotsuga menziesii | reverse complement strand
TTGTGTTCATTCAATGTATCGAGTTCACATTTACATGCTTGCTCAGCATGAAGTAGTCTCATATGAAAGTCTGCAATGCCACATTGCCATGTGGTATGCAGTATAGTTTCTATAATACTCATTTTATGGATTTGATAATATTCCTTGCTTGGTTCTTCAAATAATAGAAACAAGGTGGACAGTTTTGTGGGCCCCCTATCTATGTCATGACAAATAATTAGGTATCGTTTCATGAATCATTATGGTATTTGGTATTCGGAATAATGACAATATTTGGTATTCAGAATATTGTATTGTCTACATAAGGCATACTCAGTGATTGATTTGTATAACAAAGGAAATAAGGAGCCTACAAATATGTAAAGTTTGCAAAGTCCCTATCTACAATGGGGATGGACAACAGAAAGTTCGACTGGGAGAGATCTTAAGTCCAAGTAGAGGAAACCACAAAGAGAGAGAAAAAGAGAGCCGAATTGTTGTAAGAATTCATTTTGAAGAACAAAATGTCCATGCAAATGCTCCAAAATCATAGTTTACTTCATGTCTTCTTTCCCTTTTGTTTCCCATTTCAGAATTGGGAAAAGAATGTTCTAACCGATTTTTTTCTACTATTGCAGCTCTATACCAGAGATGCATCGAAAGTTTGGCGCCAAGCTGGATCAAGTGGAAGCCTAGGGGTGCGGTTGGTATTTAAAGAACCCGCTGCTAACACAGTTCTTTGGGACTATATCACAGAGGGAAGGGAGCAAGATGTTGTGGATTTTGATGAACACCTGGATGATATTAGCAAGTAAGCATGGACAATCATTAAATTGCATTAAGGATTTCCAGTTTTCACTAAGTTCGAAAACATCAAATTTATTGCTAACCCAATGGAAACAGATTCTAGAAAGATTGTTGGTATGCTATGGCTGCATTTCTTTTATTCCTCAGTTTTGGAAGGCAAAGCTATCTCCCTGAAAATTACATTTACATGTTCTCTATATTGGTTCTATTTTTCAGGGTGCTTTATTTGGAGGTTAATTATTTTGGTTTCTTGTTTTTTTCTTCTGCAGGGACTGGTTGAACAGTAACCTCTTCAACTAGACTTGCATTCCAGTAAAGGAGAAACTTCTGTGTTTTCTTGTAATCTTTCTAGTTTAACAAAATTCACAGCTGATTCTGTTGATCAAGAATTTATTCAAATTCATTCTTCTATTGCATTAGATAGAACTGTAGGTATTGACTTATGTGGCATCTCCTTGTGGTTTTGTTTAAAGCTGACTCTTTCCCATCATTCCTATAATGTGGAGAGGCGTTTCCTTAGAAGTTTTTGCAAGATGGGCTTTATTTTTTCTGTATGGTATGCTGAATTTGTTTCTTAATCACCCATTATTGGTGCTTTTGAATGCACCCTTTACATAATATTTTAAAAATTTCTTGGTCTTATTCCATTCATCTTGTTTTGCAACATCTAACTAATTCTTTTTACCCTCTGATTTGGCTAGTGTGTTTTCTTGAAATGGTCAAGTATTTATAAATTTAATGTTTCTGCTCTACTTTGTGTCATTGTAGCATTCATTTTGCTCTTTCTAGCATTTATAGTATATAATGTTATAGTTTTAATACCGTATTCAATTAAGATTGTTTCTCACTTAATTAAGTTGGTTGATATGATTTCAATGTCAAGGATTTACACTAATGGAAGGAAACTGTTCCCTTTAAACTTCTACATAGCCAAGAGAGTAACTATCTTGATCCTGTGTTTTAGCAGAGATTCAAATGTGATAAGTTATGCTGCACATAGGACTTTATCGCCATTTCAACATTAAAAAAATGGAAGCATCTAGAGATTGTCATCCGTAGAAACTAGTCACTATAGTACTACATTGCAGGTTCATAAGCTTCATTAATGGTCCTCGTAATTGGTCACCAGATGGATGTGTGCTTTTGCAGGTTAATAGGTCCTATGGTCTGAGCTCTTTGATATATTGCATTTGTCTTCAAAAGAGAATTTTAAGGTTATCTTATGGGTGGCCATAACCTGAAATGATGTGTGCAAAACAACTCATTTTCGATTTTAAGGTAGGTAACTTGAATGGCAGTGTTATTGAATACAAGACATCCAAAATACTATTTACGCATCGAGTTTGATCACTTGACTTTACAGTGAAAAAGTTGATTAAACATTAAAGTTCAAGTTCATTCCCTTCAGGTAAAGTCAAAGGAAAAGAATAGATGATTGTATTGGAGAAAGGACCTACTAAGCTGAGAGAACTGAAAGAAGAATGCATTGCGCAAGGTTTCTTGTGTATGAACAGTTAAGAAAGAAGTATAAGAGGAAAGGAACTAGAATAGGAACCTTAAGAGTTTGAAAATGTTACAAAACAAATCATGTTGAACAACTACGTTAGTGAGTTGTAGGTTTGTCCATGAGTTTATTCTCTGATGTAGTTTAAGAAGAACATCAAGCCTCTAGGTAGGTCGTTCAGAGTGTAGTTTGAGAAGAAACACAAGCCTCTAGGTAGGTCATTCAAAATGATGATAGTCTGCCAGATAGCTTTCTACAGTCCTTTGAAAAAATCAGAATGTAGTTTGAGAATGTTAGATAACTTTCTTTATTCTTTTCTGTTAGGTCATTCAGAATGTAGTTTGAGAAGAAATACAAGCCTCCAAGCAGGTCGTTCAAAATAGAGATAGTCTGTTAGATAGCTCTCTATAGTCTTTTGAAAAATCTTGTAATGTCTTTTCCATTTAATATGCGAACAGCTCTTTGCAAAGTTATGGAATTTGATACTCCGTGTTATCATCCAAATCCCTAAATGTGAAGGGTGCATAAAATAAAACTTTTGACTATTTGGGTTAATGAGCCGAGACAGAAGAAAAATGTCAATGAAAGGTGGTAAAAACTTCTATCATGCTTTGTTTTAATGAGATGGCAGGGGGTTTGAGCAAAAGAAAGAGCATTAATTTTGGATAAAGAAATTTGATGTTGCACAAAAGTGTAAAATAGAGTAACATGGATCACAATTCAATTTGCCCTGTGAGAATGCCAAGAAATCTATGTTGCACAGGGACCCGTCCCCACCAAAATTTCCTGTGTTCCCACGTTCCAGGGACTTTGGAACTCCTCAGAAACGTCCCCAATTCATCGGAAACTCCATTGGGGACTTTGGGACTTATGAACCGTATCCTAAACATACCCGTCAAAATTGGAGACTTTTCAAGAACGTCCCTCGACCAATAGGGGACTCCTAGACGTTCCTCAACTTGAACTTACACAATTAACATTAAAAAAAATTAAAAATTAAAATTTTTAATTAAAAACCAAACCTAAACCTCCCCCTAATCCTCTAACCTGCAGGCCCCTCATTCTTTCTACTCTATCCTACGTTCTTAACCTACACTCCAACTCACTGCACTCGCACAACCCTATAGTCTACCCATCACTAAAACACCTGCATAACCCTCTGCTCTATGGTTCTACCCTTTACTCTCCGCGCCTCTACTTGCTAGGTCGGCTCTTGTCCATAATCCAGTGCACGACTCCCTTATCTATGGCTCCCCTTTCTACAATCCAACATGCGTCCCTCTTAGTTTGAAGAGCACAACTCGCAACCCTCTCTCGAATCTTTGGCTCTCGGCACATACTCAAAGTTTTTGAGTTCATGGCTCAACACAGGTTCACACTCACAATGAGTTTGCCCCCTCTTAGCCACAACACGTTGCAGAGCACAAGTATTTCATATTTGATATCTTACATTTTATTTTTTATTATTTTTTTGGGTAAAAATCTTCGCACATGCTATTAAAGTTTTATAAAATATAATTTAGTATTTAAAAATGTCAATTTACAAATATAAATTTATTTGTTATTTAAATTTCGAAATGATTCATCATTCATGTATACAATGTTGTAAATTTTTGTTATTGTTTAACTTTCAAGTTTTAAGTTACTGTTTAATAGTTAACTTAGAAGTTAAAACTATTAAAAGTTTTCAGTTTTAGATCTTAGGCATCTATCTTGGGTCTTTACTATTTCGTTTTGACAATGGACAATACTTTATATGTCTTTCTGTAATTTGAATTTTATAAGTAGTTCTACTTTTTATTTCAATGTTATATATATAATTGTCGTCCCCAACCTGCTGTCCCCTGAAATATCGGAGGTGCGGTCTAGTCGTTCTAGAAACTTGTCCCCGTGTCCCTTGCGTCACCTTGTCCCTAAGGCCAGTGCAACATAGCAAAAAATCATTTTGAACATCACAAGCAAACTTTGCACTTGTTATCTCTTTAGTTCAAACCTTTTGTTATATTACAAGGCCTTAGATAATAATACATTACATGTATCAAGTTACAAAATCATGTCATAGGAAGCACAAGCTCAAGGACAAATAAAATAGAATAGCACATCAATACGACTTATTTTCACTCAGAATCCATGATTAGAAAATTGGAAGTTGTTGAATGTTAGACATAAATTAGTGGTAGATGAGGACTAGAAGCGATGAAGGAATTTGTCGTTGATTCAAGAGCGAACATATTACTTGGCAAGGAAGAGACCAATGATACAAACTTGTGAGGATATCAAATAAGGAAACAAATGACGATGATACAAACTTGAGAAATGGCTTGATGAATGGCTTGTCCTCCATATATCTCCATCTAGTGTATTTGATGTTGGATGCTGTAATGAAAAATATATATATATATAATAAATAATCACTAAATAACTATTATATAATTAATAATAACTATTAAATATCAATATTAATTATTAATATTAATACATATTGATATTAATAATTAATAATTAATAAATAGTTATTAGTAAACAATCTAAAATGACTCATCCTTTCATGGATAGTATTCAAAGTGCCTTTACGATTAATATATATACGGCACTCACCTTGTAATATTTTATCATCTATCCTATCATCAATACAATACATTATTTATTATGGCTTATTCGATATTCCAAATGTTTTGGTAATCTTTGTATGAGCAGATAATTATTCGCTTCGAGTGGTATCAGAGCCTCGTTTGGTTGATTTGAGCCTTTGGCCGTAATTCTTAGACCTTGTCTGATTTTTGGTTTGTAGCCTTATTTTAGGGTTTCCCTAAAATATTGGACATTGTCCAAAAGAAAAAGAAAAACGTAAAAAAAAAAAAAAAAGTTAAAAAAAAGAAAAGTTAAAAGTAAAAGGAAAAGAGAGAGTGAGAGTAAAAGTGAAACTACACCTAGTTTCTTAAAATGGGTTTGAGTTGGAATATAAAAGTGCATAATAATTACTAGTAAAGAACAAGTGAGATTTGAACTTAGGTGGAGAATGTAACACTCATTCCTCCCAACCATCCAATCTACTCACATTTTGCAAAACTTAAGGGGAAAAAAAGATTAAAAAATGTGCATAATAATTGCTACTAAAAAGCAAGTGAGATTTGAACTTAGGTGGGGAAGGTAACACTCATTCCTTCCAACCACCCAATCTATTGACTTTTTTACAAACTATTGGAAATAAAGAAAGAGATATTGATTAAATTTCAAAGAAAACTCAAGAAGACTTTTTTACAAACTATTGGAAATAAAGAAAGAGATATTGATTAAATTTCAAAGAAAACTCAAGAATATGGATTTTAATGTTGAAAAGAAAGAATATTTTCCTATCCCTTTACAAAAAAATGTTGCAATATTATTTAGAATTAAAATGACACTTGCAGGGAAGGATATCACCATTTCTATTGCACCTGCTGAAAGAAATAACTATATTAGTACTGAATTCGCTAACCATTTAGTGATTCTTGAGTCAAATATAAGGGAAGAGCTAGACTTTTTGGACAGAGAATGAACTGAAATAAGCGGCTTACAACTGATTGTTGGAGATTATATCATCACATCGAAATTCATTGTTTGTTCTTTATGGAACTTTGACGGTGACATAATTTTGGGTTTACCTTGGATAAAAACATTGGGGACTTTCATCTTAAATGTTGAAAAGAAGTTTCTGACATATTCCTATAAGCGAAAGAGAATCACATTTCAATATATTACAATGAAGTCAGAAATAGAACCTCCAACATTTGAAAAATTTCACTATATATCAAAGATGATTTCATAGGGTAATCATAAGTCAGAACAAAAGAAGGAGAAAGAAGTTGAAAAAATTGTCGCTAGTAAGGATGAAGAAATTACTCGTTTGAAGAATCATAGTCAAGACTTGATCGCACAGATTAAGAAATTAAAAAGGGAAAACAAATCGCAAGAGGAAAGCCAAGAGGAATTCCACCAAAAGGAAGTGGATCTCCAAAATGATTTCAATAAGAAACTATTACAAAAAAAATGAAGAAAATTCTTGCTTAAAAATTTTGAATCAAGGGTTGATTGAACAAATAAAAAAATTTAAAAATGAGAAGTTAAAAAAATCCTTAGAGTTATTATCAATTAGTAAATCGTAAGAATCACAAATAATTAAAGTTTCTACATGGGTTCCACAAACGTCTCGAATACCTTATCGTCACCCAAATCACAGAAGTCGATACAACCAACACCAAATTAAAGCAGAAACGATGACTAATGCAATAGAGAAGTCATCAAAGACTCAAATTCAAACATCAGAAAATGGAAGCAATGCAAATCTCGTCAAAGTTCAAAAGAACAATCTTATTGTCACATTGCTACAAGCATCAACAGAAAATGGTTCCAAAAAACGATGACAAAAATCGTTAGAAGTACCAAAAGTTGAAGTTCCAGTAAACACTTCACAGGTGATTCGAGTTCCTTATCACAATTCGAATCACAAGAGTCATTATGATAGACGGAAAAATCAAAAGGTAAATTACCAGTATTGTTCCTACAAAGAGCAAAGACAAAATCAACAACTCTCGACAATCGATCCGCAAATAATTCCGTTAAGGGTATATCTCGAATGGATGAATTCACAATTGACGCAACATCTCCACACAATGTTTAAAAGAAAGTATCGTCTTATTTCGTCAAATGTTGCAACTACCAACACACAATGTCACAAGAAAGCGTTACGAGCTAGAACAAGGGATACAGTCTTCCATAATTGTGCTTTGAGGACAAAGCAATTCTAAGGGAGAGACAATGTAATGAACAAAAATATATATAATAAATAGTCACTAAATAACTATTATATAATTAATAATAGTTATTAAATATCAATATTAATTATTAATATTAATACATATTGATATTAATAATTAATAAATAATTATTAGTAAACAATTCTAAAATGACGCATCATTTCATGGATAGTATCCAAAGTGCTTTTACGATTAATATATATATATATGACACTCACCTTGTAATCTTTTATCATATATCCTATCATCAATAAAATACATTATTTATTATGGCTTATTCGATATTCCAAATATTTTGGTAATCTTTATATGAACGGATAATTATTCGCTTCAAGTTATTATTTAATAGTTATTATTAATTATATAATAGTTATTTAGTGATTATTTATTATATATATTTTTGTTCATTACAGATAGTTGTGGAGTAGAAGACATTATTACTTTGTTTTTTAGAATAAATTGGTTATTTTGATGAAATAGAGTTCTTTTTACTTTGATAGTGATATTTCGATACAAGATGTCCTTAATTTTCTCTACGAATGGTTTGTCCTTGATATATCTCCATCTAATGTATTTAATATTGGATAGTTGTGGATTATAAGATAGATTATTGCTTAGTTTTCAGAATAAATTGGTTATTTTGAAGAAATAGAGTTCTTTTACTTTGATAGTGATAATTCCATATAAGATGTCTGCGTAGGCTTAGAGAATTTAAGAAGATAAGTGAAATGTAAAACCTTTTGAAGTCTGCTTGAACAAAGCTCTGGCGGTTAAATGAATGGAGAGACGTTGAAGGGAGCCATAGACTTGTTTGAAGTGAATAATACAAAGTTAGGGTTAATTTTGGGTTCGGTTGATGTTTACTAGTCTTATTAAAATGGTTCACATGAATGCCCTTTGTTAATGATGTCATTTTTCCTCACAATTAATTTTGTAAGATAGGTCCACAAGTTTGGTTCACATGAATGCCCTTTGTTAATGATGCCATTTTTCCTCACAATTAATTTTGTAAGATAGGTCCACAAGTTTTCCATTCCATAAAGTGCCTAATGATCGACCTTATTCATTTACAAGGATGTGTAAACAATGCTACTACAATATATTTAACAATGTCTTTTTACTTTGCATTGTGATTGTTAAGTTTTCTAACCCAACACTAGATAAACATTTCCTAATTAATATTCTTTGCTAAAAATTAAATTCCAGCTTACCAATTTATTTATACTCGCTGAGATCTATGAATAAAAAATTAAATAGTAAACGCAATATCAATGGAAAACAGAGCTATTCAATAAAAAAACGCACATAATTTTTGCCCTTTAAATCATATTTTCATTCAATAATTTCCAAGCTTACAAGGGCTCCCTTATTGGTAAAATGGTTCAAGAAAATATAAAACAATAAACTTGGCAAAATTCCCTCCATAGAAAAATTTGAACGAAAAACCCTTGTAGAACTGTCGTTGCCTCTGCTGCCTTGTATGGACATTGTACAACCCTATATGGTATGTATGGATGTATGGTCTTGTACGTCTACCCGTATGGTTGTATAGTGTTTTTGTATTGTTGATTCATACGGTTGTACAACCTCCCTATACAGATCTGTATGACTGTTCGACCTCCCTATATGGATCTTACAACTACCCCTGCAAAAAAAATTGAGCTTGCACTTGATTGGTATGCCCCCCTTGCAACTATTTCCCTGACTATTGTCTCTCTCTCTCTTTGCTAAATCTGGAAGGTAGAATGTCCTCATCTCTCCAACTCAATGCTTGAGTTTTTCTTGTCTCTCTTGTGTCTTTCTTTTTTCACTTTGGCTGCCTTTCATCCTATTGAGATGAAGAAAAACCCTAACTCCAATGGTTGATATTAAATATTACTCACTTAATATTGATGGCTATTATTCAATTAATTAACTAATGCCAAAAACTTAGGCATTTCTCCAAGTTAACCTCAAATAATTTAAAAAGACATTTACTTTAATAATTGGCTTAAATAAAGTGAATTACTTAGGTTCCCGAGAGGTATTAATGGCGACTTCCATAAGTAAGACAACCTCATGGAAATACCTGTCAAAGTTACAAACATCAACACTCCCACTTAGCAAGGAAGGTATTTTCCACCACTCTTAGTTTATCTTTGAAGAAGACAAACTTCCCTTTCGCTAAGGGCTTGGTGAGAGTGTATGCAACCTGCTCATATGTGGAAATGTACTAGATAGGCCTATTTAGTGATTAGATAGGTTGCTTGTTGTAGATTTGATCCACTTTATGATTGTAGGCCCACATGTGGAGAGGGAATTGATCCTTATATGGCACATGGACACTTCGTTGCTTGCATGGAGAGGTTTGTATTTGACTCGAGGATTCTTGGTGGAGGATGAATCATATAGGTGAGGTGGACTCAGAGTCCTTTGGAGGAGCATTCATATTTGGAGACTTGTTTGTTGAATGTGCATGCCTTGGAGCTTTGATATGTCACCTTGGAGTTGAAGTGCTCCACATGTGGGCCTATTTAGTGGTTAGATAGGTTTCTTGTTTTGGATTTGATCCACTTTATGATTGTAGGCCCACACGTGGAGAGCATTGAGCCTTATATGGCATGGGGACACTTTGTTTCTTGCATGGAGTGGTTTGTACTTGAGTTGAGGGGTAATCATATAGGTGTGGTAGATGTACACATGGATTAGGAGTTGACATTGACGCTTTGGAGGCCTTTGGCGGAGCATTCAACTTTGGAGCCTTGCTTGTTGGATGTGCATGCCATGGAGCTTGATATGTGTCACTTTAAAGTTGGAGTGCTTCACACATGGGCCTATTTAGTGATAAGATAGGTTACTTGTTGTGGACTTGATCCACACTATGATTGTAGGCCTCCCTCACTTGTATGCATGCTATGTTAGGATATTTAGACACTTAGGAGTTAGTTAAGATCAACTTGTGTAATATATCTGTTAGGTAAAAGTGTGTTTCTTTAGTATGCATTTGTAAATATTCTAATCCGACGGTCATGATATGTTCTAAACATAGAGTGATCCGACGGTTCAACTTCTCTTAGATCATACCTACCATTGATTCGTGGCTTAACACCAAATTGGTCCATGATCTCTATTTAAAGAGCATGGAGAGTCCTTGGCTAGTTGATCGATTATGAGAAGCTCATGTAACTTTCTTTATTTTGCATAATAAATTGCTCCAAGTAGCTATTTGGCTGGTGTCGTGGACTGTTTCCCTCTCGAGGGTTTTAACCATGTGACAAACATTGGTGTGTTGGTCTGTGATCTATTTGTGTGAAGCGGTTGCTGAAAGTGTTCGGCCTTTTGGGAGTACCTTGTGTACCCGAACATGGTATCAGAGCGTTTATGAAGAGCCGCTTTCGGTTTTGATCAAGATCTGGAATTGGTGTTGCCGAAACTTTGAAAGGGTTTCTGGTTCTGGATTTTCTATGCATTTGTGGCCTGTTGGGAGTTGTTCCATTGCGTTTGGAGCACCATTTCCATTGGGAAATAGTTTTCGTTTTATCGAAAATTGTTTCTGTTTGTTCCAGAAACACTCATTTCGCCAAATGTAAAGGTATAATGTTACAGTGATGGATTTTTATTTATTTTAAATCTCTCATATTTTATCAGTTTTATTATTAGATCTTTACTATTTTAGTCTCAGACTGTTGTCTTCCTTGGCTATGTGTGCTCTTTGTTGTGCACCTTGCGCGATCGCGATAACTCAGAAATAGTAAAGGAGAGTTTTTTTTTTCTTGTCTTCTCGGCTACATATGCTCTTTGCCGTGCACCTTGTGCGATCACGGCAAATTAGAAACAACGAGAAAAATTGAAAACGTAGACTTTCCGAGTAAGCTAACCAAGATCTAACCCCATTGTGTGGAAAAAGTTTTTTTTTTTTTTTTGTGATTTGCAGAAAAAAAAGGCAAGCACGGAGAATAGAAGAGAAGAGTAAAAAAAACCCCTTCCTATTTCCATTCTTTTACGTACCTTTTAAACTTAGCTTACTTGGTCCAAAGTTGCTTTATTCCTTAATAGGTCTTGAGTTCAAGTCTTATTAAGCTACTTTTTAGTGCATGTAATTTCTATTTTCAAGTTACCTTATTGTAAAAGTGCATCTCATATAAATAAAATAAAATAAAAAGTGAGTCACTTAAATCTTTTAATTTATTGCCGCACTATTTAAAAGTAACATTATTGTAAAAGTGAACATCACTTATTCTACAAAAGTGATTCACTTAAAATCAACTTTATTGTAAAGTGATTGCCAAAGGTTGATCTTGAGAAGAGGGGGGTTCTTTTTTTAGTTAGTCAAGTTAATATCTGCCATGTCACTATTGGGGACATCTTCAACATTTTCTTTGATCAAGCATAACTTCATCATTCAGAATCAGTTTTCAGTGCTGTTTTTTTTAAAAACCGCATATTTTTTCGAGCTCTTTGCATCCAAACAGTTAGTTTCTGTTTTTTCAACCACAAATTTACAATATGGCCGCCCCTTGTGATATTATACTTACAAGTTCTAACTATTTCTCATGGAAATCTCGTATGAAGGATGTTCTGCGAAGTAGTGGAATTTTCAGGATAACCTTAGGGAAAGAAACATAACCCACTAATGATGATAAGAAAATTAAATGGGAAAATAGATGTGATGAAGCTCGTGGATTGATTGGGATGTCAATCTCTACTGATTTGTGATTCCACATATCTGGAATTGATGAACCTGATCAAACTTGGGAAAAGTTGGAATCTGTGTTTGGTAAACACAATGAAATTCGGGGTCATCAACTTGAGAATGAGTTGATTTCCTTGAATCCAAATGATTTTTCATGCATTCAAGACTAATTATCTAAGTATAAAACTCTTAGACTCTTATGTGCAGAATGCAAAATTAAGAAAAAAGACAAACAATGTATTTATCGTATTCTTTCCAAACTTGGACATGCATATTTTATTTTTGTATCTACATTCTACTCCATGAAAGAATCCTTGACTGCTGCTAGCTATCAAGAGCCTAGTCTTGAATCCTTTTGTGATTCCTTAATTAGAGAGCAAGATAAGCTCATTCATCTTGAAATAATTAACAATGCAAATACATCTGAGAAAGCCTTATTGTTCCAACAGAAAGAAAAGTCGAAGCCTCCCAAGAAATAGAATTTTCGCAATAATAAGCCAAACAATATGGGTCCCAAATCCTCTCAGTCAGCTCCTTCTTTAAAAAATGACAAAGAATCCAAGCCAAAAGGAAAGAAGACTGAGCATCATTGCAATTTTTGTGGGAAAGATAATCATGATGAATCTAAACGTTTCAAGAAGATGGAAGCCTTGGAAGCAACAATGGAGAAGCACCACATTAGCCTAGATTCGTTTTCAGAATCTACCTCTCATGGACATGCACTTTGTACTTCTGGTTACTCTTATACTACATCTTCTTCTTTACTTCAATTAAATGGCTCTTTGATTCTAAAGCATATTATCATATGGCTAAGGATCAAGCCATCTTTTCTACTATGCATGAATGTAACACCAAGCAAATATTTGTTGGTGATGATAGATCTCTAAGTCTTGTAGGATCTGGAATAGTTCCAGTAGAAAATGGTCATTTCAGTGATGTACTATGTGTTCCAAAAATTTCCTGCAATTTGTTATCAGTGTATCAAATTACTCATTTGTGTGAAGGTAAAACTGTGACGTTTACACCTCACCAAGTTGTAATCAAGGATTTTAAAAATCCTCAAATGTCCTTGCTATTGGAACTGTTGATGATATTACCAGGTTGTACAAGTTTAACAACTTTGGGTCTTCACCTTCTCCTTCATTTTTTGTTGCTCATAGTGATAAATTGGGCAAACTTTGGCATGAGCGATTTGGTCACTTAAATCATCACTCATTGCAACAATTTTTTGTTGCTCATAGTGATAACTTGGGCAAACTTTGGCATGAGCGATTTGGTCACTTAAATCATCACTCATTGCAACAATTATGTAAAGACAATATGGTGACTGGTCTTCCAATGGTATCTTGCAAGGATGATGTTTGTTTCGGTTGTGTACTCGGGAAAACATCATCGGGACAGTTTTGACAAACGTGCCTCTTGGCACGCCTCGGTTTCCTTGGAGCTTGTGCATAGTGACTTGTGTGGCCCTCTTCCATTTGCATCATTTTCTGGTTTCAAATATTTCTTAACTTTCATTGATGACTACTCTAGATGCACTTGGGTTTACTTCCTAAAACTTAAGAACGAAGTATTTAACATGTTCTTGGCCTACAAGGCCCTTGTTGAAAAACAATATGGTCATCAAATTATTAAGTTAAGATCTGACAATGGAGGAGAATATGTTAACAACAAGTTCAATACTTTTTTCACTGAACAAGGAATCCAACAACAACACACTGTTCCATATACACCACAACAAAATGGTGTAGCTGAATGGAAGAACCGCACTTTAAAAGAAATGACTAATTGTATGATCCAATCTAAGGGATTAAGTCTCCAATATTGGGCTGAGGCCATAAATTGTGCAAATTACATATTTAATTGCACTCCCACTAAAGTTTTACAAGGTATAACACCGGAAGAAGCATGGAGTAAAATTAAACCAGATGTAAGTCACTTTCGTGTGTTTGGTTGTGAAACATGGGCTCACATTCTGGATAAAAAATAGAAAGTATTGTAGCCTAAAAGTGAAAAGAGCATATTTGTTGGATATTCAGAAGATGTAAAAGGTTATAGACTTATTCAGCCACATTCTCGTGATATAATCATTAGAAGAGATGTTAAATTTGATGAAAATATCTTGGCCTGGGAGCCTAACTTGGCGAGTGTGCTATCTTTGGCCTACGAGCCTGATTCAACGATTGTGCCTTCTTCTTCTTCTTCCAACTTCCTTGACAAGTTTCCAACTCCAGTTTCGGATGATGACAGTGAGGATGAAAATCCACCTCCTCCTGCTCATGTTCCTCCAATTGCACTAGCACCAATACTTCCTTGATGGGTTCGTTCAACATGTGAAGTAGCTGGTGATCCTAGAGATCAACATCGAACACGTTCTCAGTTTTAGCGAGCCTCTTCTCTTTTGGCTCAAGTTTCCGAGAATCATGATCGAGAAAATTTTGCAGAAGCATCAGGAAATCCAGATTGGGATGCAGCTATGGATGAAGAATATCGTTCCTTAATGGTGAACGATACTTGGTATCTTGTTCCTCTTCCAAAAGGAAGAAAACTTTTCAAATGTAAATGGGTCTACATAACTAAGTATGCATCAAATGGAAGTGTTGAAAGACTTAAGGCAAGGTTAGTTGCCGAAGGTTTTTCCCAAGTTGAAAGGATTGACTACAAGGAAACCTTTGCTCCTGTCGCAAAAATTAATTCCATCTACCTTGTTCTTTCCCTTGCAGCCTTACATAACTGGGAAGTCTATCAAATGGATGTCAAGTCTGCATTTTTAGACAGTGATTTACAAGAGGAAATTTACATGGAACAACCTCCAGGATATGTTCAAGATAACTCTAGCATTGTTTGTCTCCTTAGGAAATCCTTATATGGCCTTAAGCAAGCTCCTAGAGCTTGGTATGCCAAAATAGATAACTTTCTCCTTGACACTAGTTTTTCTAGATGCCATTCCGACCCCAATGTCTATACCAAGAAAGTAGGAAACCATCTCATCATACTTGTTCTTTATGTTGATGATCTTATCCTTACTGGTAGTGACCCTAAACTTATAACCCATGTGAAATCCAGTCTTAAGCAAAATTTTGAAATGCCAGACTTAGGACATTTGCATTATTTTCTTGGTCTCTAAGTCTAGCAAACCAAAGAAGGAATCTTGCTTTCTCAGTCTAAGTATGCTTGTGACCTTCTTCGTCGCTTCCACATGGAAGATTGTAAACCATCCCCTTCTCCCTTCCAGTCTGGAGTCAAAATTTATGCCACTTGTACTTCCCCTGAAGTAGATGCCACCTTGTATCATCGACTTGTTGTTAGTGTTTTATACTTTACTCATTCCCATCCTGACCTTTCCTTTGCCATTGGTCGTGTTTCCCGTTATATGCAAACTCCGTATGAAAGTCACTGGAAAGCAGCAAAAAGAATACTTCGATATATTTGAGGTACAATTCAGTTTGGGATTCATTACAGTACAGGGGGGGAACCTTTGTTGGTTGGTTTCACTGATTCAGATTGGGTCGACGATCATGATGATCGAAAGTCTACTGCAGGTTATGTTTTCAATCTGGGATCTGTACCTGTCACTTGGGATTGTAAGAAACAACAAGATCTTGCTCTTTCTTCAGTAGAAGCAGAATATCGAGCCGCAGTTAATGCCAGTCAGGAAGCTTTATGGCTTCGACAGATCCTTTCAGAGTTTGGATTCGAGCAGCAACAACCTACTCCACTTTGGTGCGACAATCAAAGTGTCATCAAGCTTTCCAATGATCCAGTTCTACATCAGCGCAACAAACACATTGGGATACACATGCACTTCATCAGAAGTCTTGTTCATGATCGTATTATTGAAGTGCTCGATTGCCCTACAGATGATCAAGTTGCAGACATCTTCACCAAGTCTCTCACAGAAGCAAAGTTTTATAAACTTCGGTCTATGTTAGGAGTTCGGGAATGTGTCCTTAAGGGGGGATAGGCTCTAATGCCTCCTTCCTTCTCCTAATAGTGTCACTTTTGTAAATCCTTCAATCTTATCCCAAGTTGTTCTTAAGGGGGGATGTTAGGATATTTAGACACTTAGGAGTTAGTTAAGATCAACTTGTGTAATATATCCATTAGGTAAAAGTGTGTTTCTTTAGTATGCATTAGTACGCATTTGTAAATATTATAATCCGACGGTCATGATATGTTCTAGACCTAGAGTGATCCGACGCTTCAACTTCTCTTAGATCATACCTATCATTGATCCGTGGCTTAACACCCGATTGGTCCATGATCTCTATTTAAAGAGCATGGAGGTTCCTTGGCTAGTTGATCGATTATGAGAAGCTCATGTAACTTTCTTTCTTTTGCATAATAAATTGCACCAAGTAGCTATTTGGCTGGGGCCATGGACTGTTTTCTTCTCGAGGGTTTTAACCACGTGACAAACATCAGTGTTTTGATCTATGATCTATTTGGGTGAAGCGGCTGTTGAAGGTGTTTGGTCTTTTGGGAGTACCCTGTGTACCCGAACATGCTAGGGTTCTTGGAGGGATTTCAAGGGAAGACTAGGGTTAGGGTTTCATACTAAGGAGACATAAGATTAAGGTTTGGGATAAATCATAAAGGAGAAAATGAAGCCTTTCATTTTGTAGTTCTAATGCAAAAAGACTAGTGTCTTGTTGCAATTAGAAACCCTAGTGGTACTCCTCGTGCTTCTTGTAAAGAAGAGAGGAGTCATCCTTGTGCACTTGTGGGATGAAAGTTTAGGTGCCAAGGAGGACTTGTCAGTGTTTATTCTAGCTTGTTGAGGATCTTTGGTGGTGTAATCGAATTTGGTTGAAAGTGATTTCTAGCTAGGAATTGGTGGTTAGGGATTTTTAATGGTTTTCATAATTAGGGTTTGAAGGACTTGACTTGTACGAGCTCATGACAAGCTCTCGGTATGTACATTTACTTCTTTTATATCTATAAGAAGTGTTATAATTGTCCAAATTTTGTGTACTTGCAAATGTGAATTTCAACTTGAGTTATCTTTTTGATTGGGTAGGAGTTTAGCATTGGTTGTGCCTGTTGTTTTGACATAACATAGAGTTGGATTAATTAAATGAGTTTAACACATTTAGAAGATAAAGGAGCATATTTACTAGCATGATAAGACATTTAGGATATGTTATATGTTTGAAAAAGTTTCTTAAGCATTGTAACTTTATGGTATTGAGGTACACTTGAGTGATATTTATTTTCCTAGGCTGCCTTATGAAACTAGTGTTAAGAGAAATGAAATAATCCTACCAAGTTTATATTCCAAATTCAATACCAGGGGTAAAACTAACAAGACATAGATTGAAAATCTCAAGGTTCAGATGAAATTTTTGAATTTGCAATAAAAGTCAGATTCTTAAAATTTTGGCACTAAGAAACCCAACCATTTTTTTTAATATCTTATATCAGGGAAGGGAAGTGATATGAATATGAAACATAATAATTATAAAGTAGGTTCCATCTAGTTACATATTCCCACACATTTTAAAGTATAAACACTGTTTCTACTATTTGATCGATTATAAAACTTATAGAGAAAAAAAAGACGAGTGAACACAAAAAGTCATCAACACAAGTTAATAACCCAAATACTATGGACCTAGAGATGTTTAAGAAATCAATACAAGCACAATATACAATATTATAGATGTTCCATGAACGGTTCAATACAATTTTGAGTAATTTTGGTGAAAGAAACAATCAAACGAACACCCTAATACAATGAATCTAATAATCGACGCTAGGTTGGATGCCCTAGTTATAGCAATACCTTCAACAATAAAGTCAATGTCAAAGTAGAACTTCCAAGATTTGATGGAAGCAACTCATTAGAAGCAAACAAATAAATGGGGTTAGTAATATTAAGCAATGTTTTTTAATTAAATCTAATCAATTCACTTTTTTTTTCAATACTGAAAAAGCTATCCTTTTTATTAAATATAAGTATATGTCTAACTAGACAAGAAATAAATATGTCATATGGTTGTTCCACAACATAGTCTTATACATGAGTCATAAATACACCAGATATGCCATAAATAGTCCACATTTAGGCCACAAATAAATAAGACTTTCACATCATCCATCCCCATAGTCTAGAAAAGTGACTAGCATGATAGAAAAATCTATTCCAAAAATAAAAACATAGAATCTAAGCTAGCAACCCATATATGAAGTATTTATATAATAAAGCCTCTATATAAAGACTAGATAGGAAGTAGTTCTCCACTTCTACATCCGATTCAACAGGATATTGGTAATCAGATAGTCTTCATTAGAGCATCCCTGTCACATATCATCAACCTGTTAACCCAAAAATAAGCTTCTTATACTATAATTGTCCGTCGATGAAAACCAAAATTGTATGTACCAAATATAACCAATTATGTTGGAAGTATTCTTGAACAAGTAAAAGCCAATTAATGTGATCATATGGGCCTGGATAGATTCCTGGTATTAGCATCCCTCACACACTAATAGATCTTAAATTGTCCTTGATCCACAAGCCTACCATCTTGAAGTAGTTGGAACAAAAATGATCCCTTCCGATGTCTTAAGGGATTTATTTGATAAATAATCAACTACCATATTGTGTTCTCGGTAAATGTGCAAGAAGCTAATTCTTAAGAAGATGAGAACCAACTCTTTGATTTTTTCAAACCAACTATTCAATGAAACCACTTGTAGCCTATTCTTTTCATTGATCCAATCAATAACTACTTTAGAATCACCATTGACTTTGATATAAATACTATCTAATCTCCTTGAGCAATATAGAAGAATCCACATCGCAATCACTTTCGATCTGGTATTTGTTAATTTTGGGACACAATTTAAACCAAAACAATAACATACAGAGTAATTTATCCAAATCACCACTCCCGCGCCACCTTCAGATGTATCAGGATGTGAAGCCCTGTCAAAATACCCTATGCAATAATCCATTAGGAAATTATGAGGATTAGTTATCTTATTCTTTTTGGATTTCTTAACAGTTGTTGGTTTCTCCGAATAGGACGTTCTTATCCTCCTAACTATAACCTGTGCATTTGGATGAATCCCTTCTGTTACTGGATGAACTAACAAGGATAGCTACAAATAAGAAAATATGGAGAGAGTTCCCACTATCACCTTAGCCACTCTTCCAGAACTTCTTTGGAGTTCAGAACCTCCAAGGGGAGAGCCCTAACAATAAGTCTACAAGGACACTTGAACACTAAATTATATCTTCTTTGAAAGGGTTAGTGATCAGTGTGATGGAGTCAATTTAAGGAATGAAGAAGACATACTATATAATCAAACCTAAATCTTGTAAGTGCAATTAGTATATCAACTTCAAAAAGATGTAGACGTAATCATTATAACAATGTGATGCCCCAATTACTCAACATAAAAGGTAAAATGCACTATGAAACAAGTTTATAAAATACCTTTGGCATTCGACAAGTATTATCATTTAGCTATCATTCACCATCACATGTAAGCATCCATTAATCACAACAATGTGTTTGGTAAACAAATAGTAAGACAAGCAATAACAAATGGAGATACAATAACAAGAGTATGGATTCAACAATATGTATTATCCAAAACCATCCACAGGTGTATACCGGTTACATATTTCTAGTTCCTTTAGTAACAGGACAATTCATGTCTAAAATACAACATGTGTTTGCAATAAGTTATAACAACAATATATATTTTAGATATGAGTTGTTTGGCCACTAACTAACAATTCATTTGAAGTGTATGCAAGTATTAATGAGCATTCCAATATGTGTAAACAATGTTAAAACTAGACCTCGATAACTACTTGCTTGACTAACCTTCTAACCTCTATTTTGTGCTTGTTGCAGGTGTTTGAGGACTGTCCACTAGAGGACATCCTGCAATAGAATTGCAGACTTAAGGAGCCGTCACAAAGGGTTGTTACAACCTGTTGTTAAGGCCGTGTGAGGGTATCCCCATCCTAAACAAACCCCACAAGGAGGTCTGTGGCCCGTTTAAGGCAAACCGAGCTTGTTTGGGGTAGGTATAGGCCAAAAGGAAGGGGGATGAGGGCGAGTAAGATCAGCCTTAGGGATGTTGGCTTAAGGGCAAGGGTGGTGAGAGGCAAGGAGGGTTAGGATAGGGCTGGGGGTAAAAGAGAAGAAGCCAATGGTTAGAGGGTGAAGAAAAGGGGATTCCAATGTGGAAGGGGAGGTGGACGACGACCGAGGAAACCCTAAAAGGAAGGCCGTGAGGGATAGAAGAGGATCCTGAGAGAGATAGGAGGAAAGGAGAAGGAGGCGAAAGCTGAGAGGAAGGGAAGACAAGGTAGTCAAAGGAGGAAAAGGGAGGCCGCTAGGCCTAGTTTAGGAATTTTTAGGGTTTTTCTAACAAAAATAAAGACGTAACTAACCTAATATAACATGCCAATGCAATATTTTGAAGGATTAGAGTGTTCTGGGACAAGGATTTTAGATTTTACCTTAACCCTAAGGAATGCAAAAAGGGGACCAACCTTCCTTTTGAGAATTCTATCCTAGGTTTGGAAACAAACTTATAGACTTGAGGTTCTAACCCTAGAAGGAATCCTACAAGAGATGTACTTCTACAAACCAAGGGGACAAAAGGTTGAAAAATGACTTAGCCAAGACAAAATGCAGCTCTAATGGCTACCATTCAATCCATAAAAATACATCTTTCATCAACATTTAATAAAGAGAGATTAAGAAAAACCATAGATACCTCCTTGTGCAAGTGTTTAACCAACAAATAAGAGCATCACCTTTAGCAAGAGCATAGAACCAAAGAAACTTCAAGAAATTGCCATCAAACTAAAAAAAAACATCTTCCTCAAGAGTGGTACATCACTTCCAAAGAGCCCTAGTAGGGTAAAAGAAATGCATCTTGTCTTATGTTCAAATGAAGTGAGGAGAAACTTATTTCTCACACTCACTTTGCAAAAATATCCAGGCCGACATGCCTTTAAAATGTCAATTTGAAACTACAACAAAAATCCTATAAATTAATTCAAAAATGGCCTAAAGTAGGCTTAAAGTAAGCTATCGGGGGTATTTTCCCCTAGGTACCTAAAACTACTAAAAATAAGCAAATCACTCCGAATGAAAGGTTGGAGTGAGCTAGAGGGAGGGCGTCAACTCCCTCCTCAAAGTAGCAGTGTGGCATGGGTGGAAGGATGATGTCATATGTGGAAGAAGGTCAAGGAGAGTGTGTACCAATTAACTGAAGGACTAGGAGGGTGTATGAGGTGGTTGTGAAGGGAGACCAAGGTCTCAAAGCTAAAAAAAAGTCCACCAGTGTAAAGAAATAAGGCGTGGGGTCATGACCCAGTGATCAACCCCTACGATCTCTGGACACCATACCCAGGGTTAAAAAAACCCAACAAAGGGAAGTCAGTAGTGCCATTAAGCCATTGTAATCCTAAAGGAAATACCAAAGGGTCTGACCATGACAACCACTGCTGAATAACACCTGTACTAGCCAAAAAATGGCCTCTCTCTCCTTGGGGTACATCTGAAGGTGTTCTAGGTACAAGTGCAGCATAGCATTGGCTCCAACTGCAGGATGAGTGCTCTTCCTATGAGTGCTCAAGAACTTATGAATCTTCTAGTACCTGCAGACATACACACACATCAAATATCCAAGGGGATTAAAATCATATTGAGTCAAACACTTTCGTCCCACCTTTCTCAAAATAATGAAATGCAACTAACTAAATCATGAAAGAACATCAAATGCAATGCAAAGGTAATAATAATATGCCTAGACTCAAATGAGACTATCCCTACCTACCCTAAACATGGTAATAAAAACGGGTTAAGCGTAATCATACCACCAATGTAACTAGCAGAGTAGGCAATTTATACTTGATCTTTTACTTTTGTCTTTAGATACAATCCATGATAAAATATCATCAATGACAAAGCAAGCATGTATCGAGATCTTCATTCAGATGGGGATGGAAAGCTGAACCACCGTGGGAACCTAAAAGACTTGTTATTGGTGCCATAGAGAGGGATTTCTATGACAAGCTTTGTTGATCCATGCTTCTACTGGACTTATTTATGGGACACCTCCCTCATACATCAGTATCTATAATTTTTTTTCTTGAAACTAGTCATTATGTTTTGAGCTTGAGAGGATATTAGTAAAGCAAGACCTCAAAAATATTCACATGTGAGACACAAGCTATCCCTGCATCTACTAAAGAGTTTATTTGTATATACAAGTATATCGTTCATATTTGTATTGGTCATGTTATTATCCCAAATAATCCTTGAAATTCTGAAATTGTCAGACATATAGTTCATAACTTCATGCTTCAAACGAAAAGATAAACAATAAATACTATGAAACTGAGGAGTGAAAATCATATATGTCCACATACCTATATCGATCTTGTTCAAATGAATCATTAAGGGCTTATTGAGATAGGATAGAAATGACCAAACAACTCATGCAATATTTTATGAGGAACATAGCTGGGAATAATGATCTGGGCTCATCATAAACTGCAAAGAACAATAGGCCCGACCCACCGGAAGGGATGATGACCTAGTCAACTCTGTATCTGTATAAGATTTCCTGCTTCTCTTAGGCAGAAAAGAATGAACTAAGTCGTATAGCACATCGTCATGAGAGCGTTTTCCAAAATCTTCATACTCTATATCTTATTAAGGAATCTGGGTATGGAAATAATTTGTAATGTCTGGTGGAGCTTCTTATTAAACTATAGTGGGAAAAGGATTGATCCATTCTTCATCATTAACATCACAAGGAGATGGAATAACCATATCTTGTTCAACAAGGCCTTCATAGATTATGTCTTCGGTATCCTTGCTTGAGGTGATTGAAAGTTCTTCATCCCAAATAGTGTCAAATTCTGGCTCCACCTGATCTATATTAATTTCATCTAGCTCTTCTTTGTCAATGTGAAGTATAGAAACAATACTACCAGATATCGAAGAATCATAGAGAGGTGGACCCATTAACATCCAATAATCATCGTCCTCAATAATTCTGACATTATGTCCCAAGAAATATGAGATGTCATAAGAAATTTGTATGTGATGGAAAGGAGAACTCACCCATTCCTTTTGTTCTTCAACTTCTTCAACTAGGACTTCTAGATCTTCATATGTAGGACCACAATCATATTCTTTTGCATGAGGGACTTCATCTTTGGGCATTGTGCTTGAGATATCATCAATTAGATCTTGAATAATAGCTTCTTCAACTTGATCTTCGTTTTGGATTTCCTTACTGAACAATTTCCTTGCATGCTCAACATGGCGCATCCATTTTTCACGTCGATCTATATCCCAACAGCTACAAAACGTTTCCACCAATTTTGCAAAGGATGATATCGCTCCTTTGTCTAAGTCCACAAACCAAACAAGAGCCTTTCCTCCTAGGTGAAGAACAAATGATCTCATGTAAACGTCTTCTTCTTCTTTAATACGATATTTTGAAGACAAAGTCATAAACCATTCAACATGATGTGCGACATTATCACGGTCACCCTTGAAGGCATGCCATAATATCTTTAGTAACTCATCTAAATGTCCTAGAAAGTTTGACAAATTAAGAGGAGCAAAACATATTTCCATTTCTTCATTTGTCAGATTATCGGGGTCTTTAAATTCAAATGGAACATGCTCTTTGATTCCTTTGCTAGGACCATCACGTTTCTAGCTATTTCCCAAAGTCTCTTCCCACATATGGTTGATCACGAATTTTATTGAATGCATCGATCAACTTCCTGAGTGAAGATTTTTTTTTGCGAGGAAATCCTTCATACCAATTCCTGACAATAAAGTTGTCCTCAAAGTGGAGAGATAGCAAGAAGAGCTTCATTCTGATGTAATCATGTACAATATTGCTTGCTTGAAGAAATTGCATGAATTCCCAAACATGTGTTGTTGCATGATACTTATATTCATGAAATAATGGAAGAAGTTATTTCACATCATCTTCAATGCCATACTGGTGTGGATATCCTAGAATGCATAAAAAATCCAATATGTCCATCCATAATTCGTAAGCAGATTCCATATCATTAAGGCTTCCTTGTATTTATAGAGCCTTTTTTTCTTTAGTTGGAGTCGCTAGGAGAGACTTTCCAAGTTAGCTCAACAAATCTCACCAAAGTACCAAAAACAAGGATGTACCTAAGACAATGGTGATCGAGTGGATTTTCCAAATAAACATATAAACTTAGTCCTTACAAAATTATAAATATATTGAGTACAAGGACGTAACTTAGGATTTACCAATGTGTTGTTCTTGCCTAAATAAGTCACCTCAACAAATTTGAGGTCCCTTGTAACGACGCCAAAATGTTACCGGATGAACTAGCATGGATAGCTACCAGTAAGAAAATTTGGAGAGAGTGTCCATTGTCACCTTAGCCACTCTTCCAGAACTTCTTTGGAAGTAGAACCTCCTAGGGAAGAGCCCTAATAGAAAGTCTATAAGGACACTTGAACACTAAATTTTATCTTCTTTTAAAGGGTTAGTGACCAATGCCTTTATGGAGTCAATTTAAGGAATGAAGAAGACATACTATATAATCAAGCCTAAATCTTGTAAGTGCAATTAGTATATCAACTTCAAGAAGATGTAGACGTAATCAATATCACAATGTGGTTCCCCAGTTACTCAATATTAAAGGTAAAATGGGAGGTTCGCAAGGAAAGCCGTGCCTATATTGGGTAGCCCTAATCTAAAAGGAGGGGGGTCAAGGGTGAGTAAGATCAGACTTAGGGATGTTGGTTGAAGGCCGAGTGTGGTGAGAGGAAAGGAGGGTTAGGATAGTGCCGAGGGTAAAAGAGAAGAATCCAAGGGTTAGAGGGTGAAGAAAAGGGGACGCCAAGGTGGAAAGGGGGGTGGACAAGGGTCGAGGAAACCCTAAAAGGAATGCTGTGAGGGATAGAAGAGGAGCCCGAGAGAGATAGTATTAATTCTTGCACATGATCTAGGAACTAAGAATCAATCTCATGAAAGAATAATCAACAAATACTCATGAAATGGTGTTAATCGGAACCAAAATGGTTTCCTCTCTGTATATTCAATAAACAATGAATGGTTACAATACCAATGTCAAGCAATAGTATAACTCCATGAAGAATTCAAATACCTAAGGAGACAATTCGAATTTAGTGAGTGAGTCTAGCTTAACTAACTCTTAACCATTGGTTCACACTGAGTTAACCACTTGACCAAAACCCTAATTGACTCACCAAACCCTAACTGAAGTCGGAGTGCAATAAATGACTGA
>LPNX010941212.1:0-58742 GCA_001517045.1 Pseudotsuga menziesii | reverse complement strand
CTCCTACTTGTGAAGGTGTTTTCAACCTTGTGTTGACAATACTTGGCCTTGTACTTTTCTTGAGATTTCTTTAGTATTTATTGAACTTGCAAAATGGCATTGCCTCATCCTATCAATGGAATTCTTTTCCTTTAGATCGAGGTTCATTCCTCCCTTTCTAATGGCAATGCATATAAAATATGTGAAGGTGAAGGTGCTAAACACATAAAACAAATTTCAAAGGGTACTTACTAGTGTAACTATTAACAAACCATTCAAATTTCAAAAGATGAGTCATCAATGTTTGGAATTGGAAATTTATTATTAACTGTTAAATTATTTAGATCTCCATAGTCCTTGAAAATTCAACAAGATCCATCATTCATAAGCACCATTGAGGGCAGGGGTGGCAGGAGCGGGGGGGATCCTCCTGGATCCCGAAGGACATGTAGAACAAACCTTCGAGTGGGATCTAGGAAATAGAACAAACAATGAAGCTGAGTGGCTGGCACTTCTTCAGGGTCTTCATCTTCTAAACACTAAAAAACTCCGAAAGGTTCTGATATTCGGAGACTCCAAACATGTCATCTTCAAACTGATCAACGGATACCCCTCTGGAGCAGTCAATTTTCATCGCCTGTTCGACAAAGCCAAGCTTCTCATGTCTAAATCCTATGAGACACTCCACATCCTTCGGCACAATAATTCTGCAACGGACATTCTGGCTAACATGGGAGCCTCTCTCCCACAAGGTCATTACAGTCAGAACGAAACTCCTCCCATCCTCAAATTCATCCCTTAATGTGGTGTCGGAAGTCTCCCTTGCGATTTCTTTTTATGCGGCTTATCACTTTGATATTTTCATCCTTCCCTCTCATAAGAAGCCCCAAAGGCCCCCCTCCTTTACTCCCTTTTCTTTCTTTCTCTCCCCCTTACTTATCCTCCCTCCCTTATCCCTCCTTCCCCTTTTCTAAACCCATCCTCTTTTCCTATCCCCCTTCCCTTATCCCTCCCCTCTTCCCTCCATCCTTCACCCTACGTCACCTCCCAACAGCTGGCCTCCACTCCACGTTGTTTCCCGACGGCTCCATCCATTTAAGTTGTTGTCCTGCCTTCCCTCCCCCTTCCGCCGCGTGGCTTAACATCTGCCCTCTCCTTCTCTCGGCCTATGCAGAATTAATGGCCAACCAGCCCTGGGTTAAATGCCTCTCCTCCTCACATGCTCAATGTCCCTTCGAGAATTATGCTATGTCTTCTCCCCGCTGTGATATGCCTATCCACTCCGTCCCATTTCTCGGCTCTGGTTCTCAAGAGGTTGCGCGAGTTCTGCTGAATGTAGTTGTAGGTGTTGGAGAAGGGTGGTTGCAGGGTATCCTGTGGTAAGCACTCCCTCTCACCCGTTCCTTCGTGAAGGAAAGGCTTGCTCTTGCAGCCTTTTCCACTTGCTCGTGCAGCTCCCTCTCACCATTGTGGTCTCCAGACCATGGCTCAGGTATAACTCTTACACATTCTGGCAATTTGGAGAGAAGCACGGTCTTGGGTTGCCATTGCACGGGGTGGCAGGAAGGTGCTGTGGGCACTTTGGCCTATAAAGAAAGGCATGGAGGTTCCTCACTGCAACAGGAGCTCATAGTGCTCAGTATTTTTCTCAGTAGTCTCTCGGTCGAGAACCAGGCTTGTGTCCCTACTGGTTTTGTTCATGCCTTACACAGTCACTTTGCTCGAATTGATATCTCTACAGGAGCAGAAAGAATGTCTCATGTTGGTGAAAGTGCAGGAATAATGGATGTAAAAAATAACCTGAGGCATCTGTATGAAATTCCAGCAATCGGTATAATGGACAACAAGGAAATTGTGCGAGAGGTTAAGAGCATAGGAGAAACGGTGAGCTACACCTCTTTGCAGATCAACAACCACGATGCTCGGATTGATGATAATGAGAGCAACCTTAGAGAGATAACGGGCAAAGTTGATAGGATTCAAGAAAATCTCCAGCGTTTGATTACCATGAACCAAGGTAGCATGGTGAATGGAGCCACTGTAGAAGCTGAGCACCCAATGGAGGAAGAGTCTGTAGTCCAGCCCAGGAATTTTAGAGGCAATCCTTAATCTGTTCTCCTTTAATTATGGTTAAATGTTCTTCTGTCTTTTACTATGTAATCAGTTTATAAGGGTATATACTACCCGCGACATTACCTGTTTTGGAAAAACTTTGTGTGTAGTTTTTTGGAAAACTCCTCGGACAAGCTTTCTGTGCAGCAATTTTGAACTGCATGAATAATTTATTTTGCCATTACTGTAATGAATGGTTGTGCACAGCTTGTTTTATATAAACCTTTTGTAGTTTCTGTTAAAAAAAAATAAGCACCATTGAGGAATTATACAAGTTTTTACTCGGAGTAATGATGTCTCTATTTTAGAGTTCCTCATTTAGATTCTTAATTTCTTTCTTTTGGGTAAGGGAAAAATGATATTAATTCATAATAACATGGCTTTCACTTGCCTCAGCCTTATATGTCCAAGGTCCTTATTTGGATGAATCATTGAGAAACAAATTTATACTTTTGAAGGGTCTTCTCTAAAGGATAATGAGGTGAGTTTGGTTTTTCCTTTGGTTATGGGTGTTCATTAGAGAGAATTTGAGGAAAAAAATGGGCCTCAATAGGACCAAAATGTACTATAAAAATCAATCAATTACATTCTAGTATGTGACATCATCCCCCATGGTTGAGGTGGCATTGCATGAGTTAAGAATGTTTATTTAACACATTTTCTATGGTGGATGAAAACCCATAGTTAACCAAGGTAGTGGTACAAGTACTTTTAAGTCATAAAGTAAAGTACTCACAATAAAAGTCATTTCACACTTTCTCACAAAATAATATTATTGTTATTTTCAAGTAAAGTACTCACAATTCACTTTCTCATAAAATAATATTATTGTCATTTTCAAGTAAAGCACTCATAATTCCTAAAAATGTCTTTTCACTTCTTCTTCTTTTTTTCACATTTTTTATAAAATAATATAGTCATTTTCATGTTTTTTAATTTTAAATTATATATTCATTCAATTTTATTTAATATCATAATGTCAAACTAATATATATATAATCTTGTACTTTTAAAATAAATTAAATTCATGAATAATATTAATATGAAAGATGTATGTTAACTATGGATGAGTTATATATATATATATATATATATATATATATATATATATATATATATATAAACATTCATTTATATAATGTTTGAATATATAAAACAACATGTTGATATGATAAATGTTTATATGATTATAATTTTTTAATAATTAATTTTATAGAATAATATGCAAATTATGTTGTTATAACTTGTTAAATATTAATTAATAATAATGTCATTATGATAATAACTATAATAAATGTTATCATGTTAGTCTTAATAATAAAAATATTTTAAAATTTTAATGATTAAAAAATTAATAAAATTAATTAAGCTATTTATATTTAATTTGAAATTATAACATAATGTGTAAAAATGTATTATGACTCATTTTTTAAACAAATTAGTAACATTGATTTTTTAGATATATATTTTTTATTTATAATTTTTTTGTTGCAAGGAGTGGAAATAATTTTCTTAGATAAGTACTTACATTATAAAAATATTTTCAAAACGTATAAATATTTTTTTAATAATTTATTTTCGTCTATAAAAAAATATCAGAATAATTTATGCTTTAACTAATAAATTAAAAGAATTTATGCACCACCATTCACTTATTAAGTTAATATGATATATTATTTATTCACAATTTTTTATTGTTAAAAATTAATATACATTAAAATCAACTAATAAACTAAAAGAATCTATACACCAGTGTTGGCTTATTCAGTTAATATGATATATTATTTACTCGTAATTTTTTTATTGCTAAAAAACAATATACATAATGTTTGTATTGCTAAAAACAATATACATTAAAATCTTATATACTAATATGACGTATTTTCATAATGTATAAATATTTTTTAATAATTTATTTAAGAATAAATATTTTTTTAAGAATAAATTAAGTCTTATATTATTTTCTATAAGAGATTTAACTATAACATTCATTTACAATAAAATGAATATATATAAAAAAATTATGGTTTTGATATTAATTTATTCTAATAATGCAATAAATATTATAATAATATTGCTAAAATTTACATGTAGATAAATCTCAATTAAATCACATTAAAATTAAATTGATGAGGAATGTACTAAATATAAAAAATCAACATATACTAAAAAAATTAACTCTTAAAATTAAATTTTTAGTGTAATTTCATTTAAAAGTTCAAGACAAATAAATGCTAAAGGACAATAATTTTTTGGGAATTTACAATGAATCTTAGTCACATCATTGTAGAGTTATTTTATTAATTTTATTTATAGTCAATTTAGAAAAGTAACTCAACCATGGTTATTTATATTATGCATAAAAAGTAGTGTAGGAGGTGAGTTGTCATATATACCTATCCCATAAAACCTCTAACTCATAATATTTTAATATATCTTATATTTTTGTAGTACATCTCTTAGGAGGCCCATTTTTTACCTCAAATTCTCTCTAATGTTTTGGCCAATCATTTAGTAGTTGGAAAACCCTAGTTTGAATTGGGATAATGCTTAGATCTATACAATATAATCAATACAACCCATAAATGGTCATCCCTTTTAAAAAAGTTTGTCCATTCACTTGGAATTTACAATCTTCATTCCCTTTGGTTGAATGCCTTTGATGCTACATTCTTGGCCATTATTTTTGAAGGATGAGAATCTATTTCTTAACATGGCTTGTACTATAAGTAATAAGAGATGTGAATGATTGGATTTTGTAACATAGGAGTCCTTGAGGGTATATTCAATGGTGAAGGCTTAACATTGTAGACCAAATCTACACATTGGATGTGCTTATGATCTTGGATATTAGGGATATTGATGTGGAACTCACTTGAATTTTTGAAATATATGTTTTTCCTTTAATTGAGAATGTTTTAATACAAGGGTTAAATAAAATTAGTACTTTTAAAAAAATCAATAAATATATGTTAAATGCATCTATGTGACCCATCCCCATCACGTCAACATTTTTTTCACTCACTTCCACTAATCATGAGATGACTAGTGTGCTTAGCTCCACTTAGGAGTGACTGCAACCAACAACATTACAAATGGAATGACTTGATTAAGAAGTTACAGGGGAGGAGTTTTTATTCTACCCCAAATTTCCAATACTTGCACCAAGCACCAGCCACTATTTAACATACTAATGTACATGAGCAAACACAAGAACATGCATGAATGTATCATTGAAAAAACTTAAACCTTGATAGGGACATTAACAATGCCCCACTTTCATAGACTCAACAAACCATTATTGACGTATGACAATAATGGATTTTATTTATTTATTCAGTATTCATAACCATGGGAGGTTCATATTTCCTAGGTAAGTCCTCATGATCCCTCAAGACATGTCATTATTATCACCAACAATATCCAATTATTTATCTTTTTGGGATTTAGTCATATAGTATTTTTTGTATGCGTTTGTGTTGTCATGAATAAGGTTACCCACATGTATAACACTTGGAACTTCACCATGGGTGGGATTAGGGGATTATTTGTTATTAAATCCCTTACAAATCTTGATGACATTGTCAGTTCTTGTTACGTGTTACCTATTATCACAGAAAGTGTAGTTACCCACTAAAGGTATCATATCCAGGACGGTAGAGGTGAGGTACATACCGACATTAGGGTATTTTTGAGGTCTAAAATGGACTTCATAAGGGAAATAATAAAATAAGAGTTATAATAATAAAATAAAATTTCTAAATTTTGGAGGGGAAAAAGAAAACTACTTTTTTTAATTGTATTTTTGAAATATCTCCTTATTGATTCACCCAAATTTTGAGTTTGGGGAAGCATTGGATGCAGAATCAATTCTGCATCCAACGAGTCCCCAAACTCAAAATTTGGGTGAACCCATAAGGATATATGCCAAAAATCCTAAAAGAAAAAATACTTTTTTCTTTTCCCCTCCATTTTTTTACAAATTTTACGATTATGGTTGACATCATCATTTTGAATTCTATTGGTTCTTATAAAGTGAATTTTAATGGTACAATTTTTGTTTTGAGACCCATTTATGACCACAAAACTCCCCTAATTTGACATCGCAAGGGCCTTATCCACTATGAATGAAAGGTGGTTTTCACACTGGATGGTCTCTTGTCACTTTATATGAATCCAAAGAATGATAAAGGGGGAGACCCTACTAGCCTATAACGGATAGGGAACCTACTCAAGACACTCTAAAGGGGTTTGCAATGAGCACAAGAAGTAAATAATGAGTAAGTCTAGATCTAGACAATGACTGTGGTAGGAAAGGTTAGGAAAAATTTGGGGAGGCTTAATGATAAGGAAAATTACCCAACTTATAGTAGAATATACCACAATGGTTTAATAATGTAGATCTAGTCTAAATAAGGAAAACACTTTTTAGATCCACCTAGGATTTATGGAATTATGGATGAAGTGGACCCAAAAGAGTAGATTTACTAGATATAGGTGCTTGAAGGATAGATCTGTTGATTCAAGGTAGGTTCAAGCATACCGAACCGATAGATATAAAGAGTTAACCAACAACCCAAGGAAGGCACCACACCTAGGAAGACTAGTTCTAGATCCTGGGGTAAATGGAGTCATATTTAAGAGAAATGTGAGATATATGGTTTAATTAATTATTCCTAAGTGGGATTTGATGTCCGTCATTAAATAATCACCTGATCTATTAGGTCAAGAAAACTAGAGTTTGAAAGAAGAGAGTTTTGGTGGTGACAATTAGATTAAGCCCCCAAAAAATAAAATAGATGCAAAAAATACTTGGAAATACTTGCTACTAATCTTGTATAGTGATGGTATTCCCTTTCCGATCAATTACGAGCATTTTCCATGCAATGCCAAGTGGAATTGATTTTCCCTCCAAGATACCAAGTGTTCCCTCCTCTTGCAAAAGAGATATACTTAAGTAAGAATCGATTTACAAAAAAAAAGATTGAATCGATGAAGAAAGAAACAATGAGCATCAAGGTGATCAAAAGATACAATAAAAATTCTCCATGAACCAAAAATCACAAGATACAAAAAATATTGAATTGATTCCAGATGATGAAGGTGACCCCAACACTGTTCCTTAGACCAAATCCATGCCATTTCCTTGCCTCATTTTCCCAAATCGATTGATTTATTATCCATTTCCATCATCAAAACACTTCCTCGAGAACATAAAACCGCTCATATCTCACCTATGACTAAACCTAGACGTCAACTGACTACAAAAATGGACCCGACACCATAACAATATGGTAATATCGACTAGATACACTCAATATTCCCCTTTGGCTCCCTAAGAAATCTCACCATCAATTGAAAAACATTTTATTTTGATGTTCTTGGGGTCAAACTGTCGCAAACTGCTAAATTGACCCACATCTCGTCTATAAGTGCCTGAAACTGAAAACTAGGTACATTAATGAACTTATAATGTCCAAATATACTAGGAATGATATGTCTAATGGACACTAATAGACCATAAATAATCATCATTCACAATCATAGGCCAAAACTCATCCCCGACCCTGTTGTTGACTTGGTCAAACTGGGTTGACCAAGATAGATAATTGTGATCGACCCAAATCCTAATATCTGATACAAAAAAGTACAAAATGGATATGCATGCTCAATTATCTATGTTAAAAATAAGACTCAAGTATAAGTAGCTTATCCTGACGATTATAAGCACAATATATATATATATATATAGATAGATAGATAGATAGATATAAATATATAGATCTCTCTCTCTCTCTCTCTCTCTCTCTCTCTCTCTCTCTATATATATATATATATATATATATATATATATAAGTCATTGTAGGTAGTATTTCTAAACAAGAACTTCCAGTGTGTACTCATTTATCGATTTGACCATTTGGTGTAGGTGAATAAAACAAGGTAAGGTCAAGGGAATGACTTGACACTTGACACTATAAGCATCTAGGGCTAAGGAAAAGGGGATCCACACAATAAATAAGCTAGACTAGGTGTACAATAGGGAATGATGGTGTCTCACATATGGGTGGAATAATGAGAATTCTCCACTAGACTCTAAACAAGCAACATTTTTTAAAACAATTATTTGCAAAAGAAAAGACACTACCTAACCTCCAAAGGAAGGTTCCCTAGAAAGCCTTGTGCGATTCCAAAAAATGACAAAGACATAACCCTGACAGGTCAATCTCGCCCTATTTCCATATAGGGGAAAATGAGTCGTACATTATACAATGAATGAGTGCTCATCCTCTTGAAATTAACTCTTTTAACACATTATTTTATTAACTTTCCATCCTCCAAGAGACGATGCCCTGAATAGCTTGGCAGGCCTCAGATAATGACTCGGTATGATATCCATTTCCCGCCACCATCTATAGGTGCGATGGAGTGACCACCCTGTTTCCCTTTGGGGGAAAATGAATTCACATCATACAAAGGATGAGTGCTAGTCTCTTGGAAACTGGATGAATTTAGTTTTTTATTTGCAACAATGTCTAAAAACACTTTTGTTTTTCTAGCTAGGCATCCATTTAGATAAAATGTTTAAGTTCCAATGCCTTAGTGTCTAAAGACAATTTTGTTAAAGACTACTTGTTTTCAATACCTAGAGGAAGACAATATATGTTATAAGAATAACAAAAACCAACACCAAGACGTAATTTAAACATGGAGACCTATTCCAATATAGAGGTGAAGGTGGGGGAAATCCTAGATGTCACTAGTCAAGTTACAAGTCATGGTTAAATATAAAGAAGGGAAGGAAATGGATGGATGGACAATATGAATGGCACTGAAACACTGTTGTTGTTATTGCACATCATTGGCCCTATCAATAATTTTCTATGGGTCATGAAAATGGCTAACTCAGTCATCAAAATATGGGGTCATGGGGACTAGTCATGGTGCACAACTAGTTAAACTGCATGCTCTCGATCTAGTTAATGAGATTGATCATCAACAAGAATCTCATCATCTGTTGATCTCAAAGTAAAGGAATGGATCAAATAAATGCTCAGCACTTCTCAGGAACAATGGTAGCCCAACTACTATGTATGTGACAATATTTGGCTCCAACTGGGATAGGTTCTCTAAGGGAGAGAGCGCATAAGAACCTCAGAAATATTTGTTCCACATCAGCGCTTAGCCATCATCGAACATGCAGCTAATCAACTACTCCATATTCAACAAAATTTGTTTATGCGCATCATGGAAACAACACTACCAAGTAGTACAAGTGGCATAACATATAAAATAAATGTCAGAAATAAAATAAAATACTGCAATGTAAATACTAAAAAATAAATGCAGAAAGTAAATGCTAAAAGTAAATATGTAATCTAAGAAATGTTAAGCAGTTGCAATATTTATTAAGGATAACCCAATTAGAAAACAAACAAGCGACGAACTCAATGGCCCATAAGACTCAAACTGAAAAACATAAATACTCAAAGAATTAGGACCATGCAACACTAAAGACTCAATCCTACTACTCAAAAGAGCTTATTCAAGTTCCTACTCTAAACTAAACATGGGGGGAAGGTTTTTCTAAGTCATACCGGGGATATAGTCCCATAGACTAGTCTCATGAACAAGGATACACAATTGATGTTCATTCACAGAGGATAAATAATAAATTTTTCCATCTGTACTTTCCACTGTGAACGGGTCGACACATAAATCAACATACTCTCTAGAATTGGGACAACTCCATTACCATGGTTGAAATGCCTTCGGTTTACCGTGGAAGGTATAACTTGAATATCTCATATAGTCTCCAAAGCCACTTCCGCATTCCCTCATGGATAAGGATATTCTATTCTGCGGTTGGGTATGAGGGATCCCATTTCTCTCCATGAAATCAATAATTATTCTTTCATATTGCGAGTGTATAATATCCATTTATGTATCATTCACAATTGAAATGTCCCCAAAAGCATCCTCTAACTATGTGTGAATGGGAGAGGTGGAAAGAGTTTCATCATGATAGACAATAGATCCTTCTCTCGAAGGGGTAGGCACTGAATAAGTAGACATGTCGGAATGGGTGACTTCTCCTTCAAATTGAGGATTTTCTCATGGTAAGAGGAAACTAGGGAAGTTTGGGAAATTTATCACTATGGGAATGTTATTCGAATTTTGTTGGTAATTAGTAGGCTCTACAAGGGGTGGAGGTGGGCCATCAAGATGAATGATATCTCTATCACTAAGCATACTATTTCTTTCCCGATACAGTGTTTTCTTCAACCTTCTGTGCATTGTATTGGTAAATCTTTAGGTCAGTCAGATTCTTATCCTTTAGATGATAACCGAGCCATTTATCAAATACATTCAAATAGTGAATCAAGTGTGCTTGGTCTTTAGGTCTGATAGTGTCAGGTACACTTGCTATGGTTCTATCAAACCTAAGGTTAAATTATTGGAAAAAATATTTTTCCTTCTTTATAATTTCAAAGAGTTGATTCAAAAGGAATGTACCATCCAACTTTGTTGACCATTAACCCTTTAAGGTGGTAAAAAAATGTCATAAACCCCCACGGATGAAGCAGGTAATCTATAAAACCATCTACGGGCTTCACCTTCTAACGAAAACAAAAGGCCCCTCATGTACACATCCTCCTCCTCACCACCATAAGCTTCCATGTGTGACCACATGACATATATATGGTATTCGATGGTTGTTGTGCAATTTTCAGAGAAATTAGGAATATTATCAAAATATTTGTTTGGCATATCATGGGGTGACCCATCTATTTGGGAAAAGTCAAAAGGAGATGCCTTAGCCTTATTGCCAAAGGTTCGCCATTGGTTTATGTTTGTGGTCGTGTGAGCCATTGAGTTAGATTGAGAACCTGCAATAGAAGGAGAGACTTGATTTGAGGATGGATAGGGGTTCACATGTGTAGAATTTGGACTAGTAGAAGGAGAGCATGGAAGATGATTAGGAGGCCTTAGGCCTAGTAGAATTAGAAATTTTCCAAAAGAAAGTTATGGACTGTGCTTTTGGATATTTATGACTTAGGATCCTTTTATATGTAGAGGGCTTCCTTAAACTAGATTGGATCGAATTCTAAGATCGTAAGAATGGTTATGGGATCGCTCCTCACAGGATTCCATTCATGGAGTCGCTAGGTTAGATGCTAAACTAAATCACTGAAATATGTATCGTTGGGGAAGTATGATGCAAGAGAAAAACAAGTGAATGTAAAATTATGCAAGGGGAAATGCATTAACTGAATTTAATATGGATGCAATATGATTCAAAAGATAAGAATGAACTACTACTCGCAGACACCATAGGTATTCCAGTAACTTCCCACCAACGACGCTAAAATATGTTATCACACAAAGTGTAGCTACTCACTAAAGGTATCTTATCCAGGACGATAGAGGTGAGGTAGCTAACTGATGAAACCACAAGGGACTCATCCACTATGGATGAAAGGTATTTTTCACACCAGATAAGTTGTTGTCACTTTAGATCAATCTGAAGAATCATCAAGGGGGAGACCCTACAAGCCTATAAGGGCTAGCAAATCTACTCAAGAGAATCTAAAGGGGTTTTTAGTGAATACACTAACTAAATAATGAGTAAGTAAGTCTAGATCTAGAGAATAAATGTGGTAGGAAAGGTTAGGACAAAGCTGGGGAGGCTTAATGATAAGGAAAATTACCCAATTTATATTAAAATATACCACAATTAGTTTAATAACATATATCTAGATAGATCTAGTCTAAATAAGGAAAACCCTAATTAGATCCACCTAGGGTTTATGCAATTATGGATGAAGTGGACCTAAAAGAGTAGATCGGGCCAAGACATTACTAGATCTAGGTGCTTGAAGGATAGATTTATTGATTCAAGGTAGGTTCAAGCATACCCAATCGATAGATCTGAAGAGTTAACCAACAACCTAAGGAGGGTGCCCCACCTAGGAAGACTAGTGCTAGATGTTGGGGTAAATGGATTCATATTTAAGTAAAATTTGATATAAGGGTTTAATTTTTTATTCCTGAGTGTGTTTTGATGGTCGTCATCAAATAATCACCTGATCTACAAAAATAGGTTTTGAAAGAAGAGGGTTTTGGTGGTGACAATTGGATTAAGCCCCAGAAAAATAAAATAGATGCAAATGTACATGGAAATACTTGTTACTAAAATTTTATGGTGATGATATTCCCTTTTTGATCAATTACATGAATTTTCTATGCAATTCCAAGTGGAATTGTTTTTTCCTCCAGGAGACCAAGTGTGCCCTCCTCTTGCAAAAGAGATATACCTACGTAATAATTTATTTGCAAAAAGAGAGATTGAATCGATGAAGAAAGAAACAACGAGCATCAAGATGATCACCTGATACAATAAATATACTCCCTGAACTGAAAAAGTTTAGTGGAGGAAGTATGGAGCTAAGTCACAATAGCCAACAACGCCCCCCAACAAATCGCCCTCTTCACCAATGGTATGACCACTTGCAAACATGTTAGCGTAGCTTAGATCCACAAGAATGATAGAAAGATGAATATTTTCCAATCTTAATATAATACATTCGTCAAATCTTCTAAGGGTTTTGCAAAAATATTTTATTATTCCTAGAGCTCAAGAGACAAAAGTTCTTTTACAATAAGAGAGCATCTCAATATATAGATCTCTCTGATACACAAAACCCAGATCGAAAAATATCAAGGGCCAATATCAAAGTTGAAAGGATACAATCATATGAAAAGTGTGGAAAACATGACATAACACGTGGTGGGGGATAGGAGGTGATACAAATACTTCTCTGGAACGACCCCATGACACAATAACATGGTATAATCATCAATAATAACATGGAGTGATCAAAATCACTAGGATGTCCCCCTCAAAATACATAAAAAACGCCCCAAAGTGGAGAATGCTAAGACGTGTGGACCTCATGAAGAGTGGAATTGATGCTGGATGATGAAGGTGACCCCAAAACTGTGCCTTGGACCAAATCCATTCTGTTTCCTTGCCTCAATTTTCCAAACCAATTTCTTTATTAGCCATTTTCATCATCAAAATAGTACCTCGAGAACATAAACTTGTTCATATCTCACCGATGACTAAACTTGGGCATCAACTAATTGCAAAAATGGACCCGACACTATATGGTAATATCAACTGGATACACTCTATATTCCCCTATGGATCCCTAGTATATCTCACCATCAACTGAAAATCATTTTATTTTGATATTCCTGGGGCCAAACTATTGCAAATTGATAAAATGACCCATATATCATCTATAAGTTCCTGAAACTCAAAAATCGAGTGCATCAATGAACTTAGAATGTCTAAATTTACTAGGAATGAGTACCCATACACCATATGTCCATAAAAAATGTACGTCAGAGGCCCCATCCATGTCATAACCATAATAATAATAAAGCATGTAAATGATGATAATCATGAAAACAAAAAAGGACATCATAATAAACCTGCATTTGAAGCATGAATATGTCTAATAGACATTTATAGACCAAAAATAATCATCATCCACAATCATCGGCCAAAACTCATCCCGGAACCTGTTCTTGACTTGGTCGAACTAGGTTGACTAGGTCAAGAATGATAAAATAATGATCCAAATGCTAATCTCTGGTACTGCAAAGTACAAAATGGATATGCATGCTCAATTATCTATGTTAACAGTAAGACTCAAGTATAAGTAGCTTCTGCTAGTGATTATAAGCATAATCTCTCTCTCTCTCTCTCATATAAGTCAAAGTAGTCATCTACTCTAAACAAGAACTTCTAGTGTATACTCATTTAGCGATTTGGCCATTTTTCGAGTCAAGGGTGAAGGTGAATAAAACAAGGTAAGGTCAAGGGAATGACTTGACACTTGGAACTATAAGCATCTAGGCTGAAGGAAACAAGGATCCACACAACACATAAACTGGAATAGGTGAACAATAGGGAATGGAGGTGTCTCATAGATGAGTGGAATAATGAGAATGCTCCACTAGAATCTAGACAAAAAAAAATTAAAACAATTATTAGCACAACAAAAGAAACTAGCTAACGTCCAAAGGCACGTTCCCTGGAAATCCTTTTGGGATTCCAGAAAATCACAAAGACATAACCTTGATAGGCTAGTCTTACCCTATTTCTCTATAGGGGAAAATGAGCCGTGTATTATACAAGGAATGAGTGTTTATCCTCTGACAACTAACTCTGTTTAACACATTATTTTATTAACTTGTCATCCTATAAGATCGAGTGCCCTGAATAGCTTGGAGGGCCTCAGGTAATGATTCAGTATGACCTCCATTTCCTGCCACCATCCATAGGTACATTGGAGTGACCACCCTGTTTCCCTTTGGGGCCAAACAATCTCACATCATACAAAGTATGAGTGCTCGTCTCTTTGAAACTAGATGAAATTTCTTTTTATTTGCAATAGTGTCTAAAAACACTATTGTTTTGATGGATAGGCATCCATTTAGATAAAATATTTAAGTTTCGATGCCTTAGTGTCTAAAAACACTTTTGGTAAAGACTACTTATGTTCAAGACCTAAAGGAATAAAATCTATGTGATAAGAATCACACAAACCAACACTGAGACACAATTTAAACATGGAGACCTATTCCAACATAGAGGTGAAGGTGAGGGAAATCATAGATGTCACTAGTTAAGTTACAAGTTAGGGTTAAGCATAAAGAAGGGAATGTAACATATGGATGGAGATAGTGAAGGTGGTGCCAAGGATAACAAGTTGTGTCCCGTAAGGGAAATGACCAAATCCATACTACAAGTAGGGAATGCAAATGAGTATACAAAATAATCTCTTGGACATAGGAACCAGTCACTTATACTTTAGATTCCAGTAAAAGCAATATCATATCACCAATACACAACCACTATTAACCTAGCCTCACTACTAAAATAGACAACATTGCAAAAACAAAATCCACATGTACAAATCCATATATCAATTGGGTCATATACCTACATCTAGTTTGAACAATCTGAAGGACAGTGAAACACTGCTGCTATTGTTGTACATCATGGACACTGTCATAAATCTGCGGGTCATGAAAATGGATAACTCAACCATAAAATCTAGGGTTATGAGGCTCGGTCATGGCATAGAACTAATCAAAATGCATGGTCTAGATCTATTGAATGAGACTGGTCATCAACAAGAATCTCATCATCTACTGATCTCAAAGTAAAGGAATGGCTCAAAGAATTGCTCAATACTGCTCAAGAACAATGGCAGCATATCTACTCTGTATGCGACAAAATTACCAATACCAACACATCTTCAGATGCTTTCCTAAGGAGAGGGGTCACATTTTTATTCAGGGCCAGAATGGGGGTATTATTAACACTTCTTGACGGGTGGTTATGGTCTGAACTTTTGATACTTCTTTTAAGAATATTATGGCTTAATGGCATGGTTGAATTCCCTTTGTTGGGGTTTTTTAACCCCGGGTTCGATGTTCGGGGCTTCAAGGGGCAAGTCACTGGGTCACATGACCCTCTCCTTGTTCTCTATTCTGATGATAGTATTCCATCTTTGAGGATCGTGCCTCCCTTCTAGGTCACCTCAATCACCCCTCCTAGGCCCTTTTCAACAGAGCTCCCTCCTTCCTTGGTCAAGTTCACTGATGACGTCACCTTTTTCTCAGCAACATACAAGATTATTGGGTGGGAGTTTGAGGTATTTTCAGCATTATTAGGGTGAGATGGGGCATGATGACCCCCCTGTTCAATCCACTTCTCGGAGTGAAGCTTTTTGCATAGTATTAGCTATTTTAGTAGTTATGGGTAAACTATGGTGGAAAATGCCCCAAGTTACCCACATATATTATTATTTTATGTTGTCTTATGTTATATTTTTACATTGACATTTTATTGGCATGTCGGCCTGGTTATATTCTAAAAGTGGGTGTGAGAGGCTGTAAATAATCCCTTCTCACTTCATTTCAAACACAACTTATGGGATAAAACTCAATATGTTACCTTTTACCCAAGCTAACCTTATGAAGTGATGTGCACCTCTTGGAAAAATGTCTTCTTGGTATTTTGGATGAAATTTGGTCTTCTTTTGCTTTGCTAATGCTTGGTAGATGCTACAATTGTTGGAGGAACACATGCTCAAGTAAGTCTAGTCAATTTTTAGCCTTTCTTGGTGAATGGTAGGTGAGAGTTTGCTTCTTGAATGATTGAATGGTGGCCCTAGGGATACATTTTTCTGAATAACGCCTTTTATCTACCATCTATCCTCTTTGCATAGTGAAAACACTCCCTATAAGAGGCATGATAGGAGGCTTTTACGATTTTTAGCCTTAAATATCCAACGTTTCCCTAGATTAGGCTCATGCAAGAAGACATAATTTAGTAGACAAGGAGAAAGAAATCCAAGAGGAAGGTTGGTCATGTTTCTCTAGGGATATGGTTTAAGGGTAGTATCAATGAAAACCCTAAGTTGTCACTCTTCTACCTAAAACCCTAGTTTGTACATGTGTAAATATTAATTTAGGTTTGTAGTCTTGTTAATTTTGTAATTAGTTTACTTTTCTTTTTATTGTACATAAAAAAACCCTAAAACTAAACCCCAAATCAACCTCAATTTTTCCCTAGCTACCTCCTTTCCTTCTCCTAAATCCTTCATTATCCTTATTTCTAGCCTCTCCTACTCCTTTCTCCCCTTGCAAATCCTCGAATTCCCTTCATAGGTATTTTCTCTTATCCCTTATCCTTCTTCCAACCCTTGGCTTCTTCTTTTGGACCACGTCCTGTTGTCCTTTACCCTCGGCCTTCCATTATTCAGGCTTGGCTTTCCTTTTTTTAGCCCTCGGTCACCTCCCTTGGCCCCTCTTCCTACCTCACCTTCTTTCCTAGGGTTTTTACCCTCTTTTTGGACAACCATAATAGGTTGTAACAACCTGCCTTGTCCCATGCTACAAGATGCATGTAGACTGTCACTATCCAACAATCCTAAAACCTATTACAAAAAGGTCAAAATTATACTTGAAAAAGTTAGATGTAAACTGTGGTTTGGATATATAAAGATCACATTACTTACTACTTGGTAAAAGGACCATTTTACATACTGTTTTGCATGATTATAATGAGATATATCAAACTTGGAATAAATTTCCAAAGAGTTATTTAAAATTGGAATTAATTTGGTCTATCTTTAGTGCATGAAAACATTGTTGAAACACATCTTTTGACTTGATAAATGTTGTTGTAGATACTATCATAGAGGGACTGTTTATAGATGTTATCATTGTATTATCCCTCATATTGGGCATTGGATATAAATGAATGTATTTGTTGAATGATCTATTGTTGTGCTAAAGTACTATTGAATGCCTTTGTTATTAGTTAAGTGAGCACTTGAATGAATTACATTGACTTTAATACATTTACCTTGGCATCCACTAGAACTTTGTTTACATAGTGTGTCTTCTTCATTCCTAAGTTAATTGATTCAAGGAATTGGTCACTAACATAATTAGATAGAGGATATAGTCTTGTCATCCAAAGTGTCCTGAAGGATAGCAATAAGGGCTCTCCCCTTGGAGGTAATGACACTCCAAAGAAGTTATAGACTTGTGACTGAGATGACATTGGGTCATGAATATTGCATATGCTTACTGGGTACTATCCCTACTAGTTTACCCAGTAACATTTTTGGTGTCATTTCCAGGGACGTTTCAAAGATTAAAGTGTTTTATCCAGATTCATGTACACCCTTGTCAAAATGGACACTTGGTAATTCCTAAGGTAAGTCCTTGATTACATGATTACATATATACTACTTGTAAGGACTGATTTGATAGGCTTATTTGGTGACTCCATAAAGAAATCAACCCATAATTCAAGTACGTTCTTGTTTTTAATTTGGAAATATTTGTTTAGTATAACTTGACTGGTCTCTCTTGGAAACTCCCTTTGAAGAAAATCAAGAACAAGACCAAGAGGTATGCTTTGCTTTGTCATTTCATAAAATTTTGTTGAAGGACAACTTTGCAGGCGACTCCACTGAAGAAAAGATAAAGAGGCAATCTCAGGAATGGATGTGCCACCCTTGGTTTGACCCACTGGAATTCTCAAGCATGGATGTGCCACTCTTGATTTGACCTACTGGACTTCTCAAGCATTCTAGGGTATCCAAATGTTGTGGATAAAGATGCCTTTTTGGCAGTTCCAAAGTGGGTTCCATCTCAAGTTTGGGCTGTAGAACATGTAATTGCGTTCATAGAAAATATTAAGGCATTGGATACCATGGATGAGGACATTAGAATGAAATTACTGGTAGTATCTATTGCCTTCATGATGGACCCTCACGAAGAGAAATGGTGTAATAATCCCCCCCTAAAGAGGATATATTCATTGGATCAATTGGATGAAATAGTATGCAATGATTTTGGTCCCTAGATGTGCAAAAAAAGTTACTAAAGCCCTAGATTCTCTTCCAAAAAAACAGGAGGCCCAAGAAATACTTATTCTAGTTGATCTTGTCAAATAAGTGCTAGAATACCCGAGAACATACCTCACCGAAGAAATCTAAGAGGAATATCATGATGGTTTGCTTGAAGAAACTATGGTCCAAGATCTTGTGGATGACATCATAAGCCTTATGACACAAGATGATGGTCCTTATGAATATGGGTATGATTGTGATCCTAGAATTGAAGACCAAGAAGTATTAGTTGAAGAAATTGAAGAACATAAGGAAATGATAAGTTCTCCTTGACATAATAAGGTGATTTCTTATGATATCTCAGATCTCCTGAAGCAGAATGAAAGGATTCATGAGAATGGTGATTATTATAGGTATATGGGTCCACTACTTTATGATTAGTCAAGTCCTAGCGGTGTTGCTTCCATACCCTTCAGTGATGAATACTTTGAAGATGAAGTTAGTAAAGTATTCCTTCCATTCATAGAAGAACCAAAGGCTAGTATGGATCAACTTGAGCCAGAATTCAACATTGTTTGGGATGAAAAATTCATGATCACCTCGACCAGGGACATAAAATACATAATCATTGAAAGCCCTGCTGAACAAGATAAGATTATTCCATCTTAAAATGCTAATGGCGAAGATTGGGTTAACCCTGTTACTCTTAAATTTTATGATGAAGTATCTCACGATGTGGCTCCTCTTGCCAATATAAATGATTGCCATATGCAGACATCTTACTATGATAATGGTTTGAAAGTTTGGGACCTCATATCTTTGGTGATATTTATGTGGATTCAACTCAGTCATACGTATCCAACATCGAGGACAATGAAGCATGTTATACAGAGAATTCTCTTACAGTTATTTAGTCTATGATGAGTCCAGATTATCATTCCCAGCTATGTTCCGCAAGAAGTATTGAAGAAGTTATTATCCATTTCTGTCTAGTATTTGTAATTTTCCAATGATCCATATCATTAGAACCCCTATAGGTATGTTATTCACTTTGCATTGCCAAAATATTTATTGTTTATCTTTCCGATTGAAAAATTAAGGTATGGATTATGTGGCTGATAAGTTCAAAATTTTCGAGATTATTAGGGATACTAACATGATCATTACAAAGATGAAAAATATACTTATGTGTCTAAAGAAATGTTTGAGCAGATGCAGGGATAGGTTGAAGCTAATATATGAATATTTGCAAGGTCCACCTTTACAATTGGTCTCCCAAATTCAAAATCATGTGACGGATTTCAGGCAATTTTTTTTCTCAATGGAAATGTATGATGGAGATAGCCCATACATAAGCCCAATAGAAACGTGGATAAATAATGCATGCAAAATCAATCCTTTTCTATGGCAGGATTATCAAATCTTCCAAGTTCCCGCAGCCATCCAACCTTCATTTCCCATCAGTTGGCTACATTGGTGGTATAATTTCACTTAACCCATTTTGATTATCATGTTTAGCCTAGGTAGGTTTATTTTCATTCTCAGTTTAGTATATATTGTTACCTTGCATTGCATTTGTGGTTCTTTCATGTTTATTATTTGCATTTCATTTCATTATATTGAGCAAGACAAGATAGAAGTGTCTGCCTCATGATTCTTTAATTCCCTGATATATTTGATATGTGTGTAGGTCTATAGGTACTAGAAGATTCACAACTTCTTAAGAGCTCCCGAGAAGAGCACTCCTCCCGCAGTTGGAGCCAGTGTTACATGGCACTAGTACCAACGCACCTTTAGATGATTTCCCCAGGAGAGGGGTCACATTTTTCTTTAGGGTATGGATGAGGGTATTATCGACACTTATTAAGGGTTGGTTATGGATGAACCTTTTGATACTTCCTTTAGGAGAACTATGGATTAATAACATTGTTGACTACCCTTTGTTTGGGTTTTTTAACCCCGGGGTTGGTGTTTAGGAATCCTACGGATAGGTCACTAGATCACATGATCCCCCTCCTTGTTTTCTACTCTAGTGACAATTTTCCAGCATTGAGGCTCTTGCCTTCTTTCCAAGTCACCTCGGGCAACCCTCTCGGCCCCTTTTCAACAGAGTGCCCTCCTTCCTTGGTCTAGTTCATTGATGAAATCACCTTTTTCTCACCATGCCTACATGTTTATTGGGTTGGGGGGGTGTTGAGGGATTTTCAACATTGTTGGGGTTAGATAGGGCATGACGATCCCCCCATGTTCACTCCACCTTTCAAAGTGAATATTTTTGCTTAGTATTAGCTATTTTATGAGGTCTAGGTAAACTATAGGGGAAATTGCCCCAAGTTACCAACATACATTATTATTTTATGTAGTCTTATGTTACATTTTTACATTGACATTTTATTGGCATGTCGACCTGGTTATATTGTAAAAGTAAGTGTGAGAGGTTATAAATAATCCCTCCTCACTTGATTTCAAACACAAATTATGGGATAAAACTCAATATGTTACATTTTTACCAAATATACCGTTATGAAGTTGACTGATCCAATCAGTTATGATTGGTCATTAACTCCTTCATATAAGAAAAAATTAAACAATATATTGGAGCAAGGATTTTAAAGCGATTAGATGTTCAAACACCAAGTAAGAAGGATCAACCAAAGAAGGGAGAGGGCCATGGAAGCTTAGCTTCCTATGCACAATGTGTTGGGTCCATTGATTTTTCTAATATCAGTGAGGTTGAAGTCTACTTCGAAGATCTTGGGGTTCCCAACATATGAAAACTAAAACCTTCACTATCCAATCCCAAAGACCAGTGGTGTTGGATTTGAATTAAGGAGGATTTCAAATATCTAATATAGTGTTATTAATCAGTGAAAATAGGTTTGTGCAATTCTAGAGCATAATTGGGAAGCTATGTGGCTCGCACTATTCAAACTAGCTTTTAGGACTGCTCATAGGAATCAATTTCCGAGCATTCCAAACCATGGAGGGGTGTCTCTAAATATTGAAATCAGGCCTAAAAATTATCCATCATGTTTTTAATGAACTATAAAAACTGAAATCAAGTAAATTCTTGAAATTATGGCTGATTTATGCTTAAAATAGTAAAACTAGTCAATTTTACATTAAAATATAGGTAAGGTGTAAATAACTCAATCAAACAGAGTCATATCTTCATGAAAATTGTACAAATACATTATTACATCAATGAAGCCTCAAAGAATCTGAAATTAGACTCACAGAGGTCTTGATGAAGCCTCCATCATCAGAATATAGCAATATAATCATAAAAGGAGGCCAAACTTCACATATAAATTGGAGATTTGAATGCAAAATTATGCAATAACTGGAGAAACTATGGATATGATATATTAACCTGCAAAAAAATCTCATTAATGTGTGGAGGTCATCAATACTTGTTCATGGAAGAGAAATGAGCTAGGGCACACCTCTTGACTGTGTCTAGGGACACATCTCCCTAATACTGAGAAGATAAGCTCTCAAATCAAATGGTGGAATGAATAAAAATGTGAACAATGCACTATTGCATCATTTTATATATGAGGTTGCTTCATGTGCAATCCTCCCTGGCTAATGCGCCCTCATAAGTGAAATGGGAAAGAGCTTGATTTCTGCTTTTGCTTTGTGTCGGGCTTTCCTTCTTTTCTTGTCTTGCTTCTTTTGTCCTACTTTCCTTTTGTCCTTTCCTACTTTTCAGGATTTGTCTGCTTTTATCCTTCTTTTTTGGATTAGCCTTCTTTTATTCCGTTTTATTTATTTTTGACCTACCTTCTTGCCCAAAAGTCAAACTTTCCTTGCTTTGCTTGATTTTTCCTAGGTGCGCCCTCTTACTAGATTTTCTTTCTTTTATGCAACTTTCCAAAATTCTATACGTTATCCTTTGTCATGGTGTTCCCACCTAGCCACTTCACATTATCCATATTAATTTATCTATGGGAAATAAGGAAATGAAATATAACAACTTAGGATTATTTACAACTTTAATCTAGAACAAATTAATCCCCATTTCACTAACAATTTCCTTCTTAACTCGTAGGGATTTGATGATCTATGAATTGGTCAAGAACCAATAGGAATTGCACATGGAACTCCATGGTTATGTCCAAAATGGGGACATGACAGTCCTCCCCTCCAGAAATTGCTTGTCCTCAAGCAACTTCAATTCATGGAGATGGAAAATTTATCCTTCTTCCAATGTTACATCCCAAATAGGAAACCCTTGGCACTGCACAAGATATCTTTGGATGATTTTCTTTCTCCAAATGTGCAGAATCCTTTCAGGATCATGTATCATGTGCTCCTCATTAGTTGAAAGAAGGTCCTTTGATATGGTTACTTGTTGCACCATTGTTTCCATGAAATAAGAGACATAAAGTGTAATGTATTCCTTTCCTTCCTTAGGAAGACCCCACTCATAGTAACCTTTTCAATCCTCTTAGTATTTTTGCATGGACCATATAGGATTTTCTTTGAATTTACATCCCTTTTCACATACAACAAGGATTGCTTGTATAACTGCATTATGGGATGTGCCAAATCACCCAACTATAATCTTGGCTCCCTCTTGCTCTTGTTTTCATGCACTTGTTTACGATTTTGGACTGTTTGTAGAATGCTTTGGAGCACCCCTTGGATTCCTTAATGCACTTGGTACCAAACCTTAGCTATTTTTTCATTTCATATTCATAATTTTGATCCATATAGATATGATTTGCATACCAGTACATGGGTTGGAATGAAAACATTCCATTGGACATGTGGGAAGAAATGTAAGGGCGGAATTTTTCCATACCAATGAATTTCTTTGTACACTCAAGAATGACCCCAAACTGCTTCATGTGTGTCTTGGCACCATATTTCTCATTTGCATGGTCAATATGCAATATTACTATCACTCCATATTTGTATTTATGTAACTTTTCATGTAAATTTTTCTACGTCAAAATGGTTAGCATAGTTCCCACACGGTGCATGCATTCTTTCCAAATCTTGCCACATGTTAAAATATGATAAAAAATAACTGGTACATACTTACTGTTGTCACATATGTAGTAGTTGGGATACTTTTGTTCATGAGCAGTACTGAGCAGTTCTTTGAGCCAGTCCTTTACTGAGGTCAAAAGATGATGAGCCACTAGTTGATGATCTCACACTTTCATTAGATCCAAGAGTATCTAGATTGACCACTTCTATGCCATGACTGAGCCTCAAGGCCCTAGATTCGATGACTGAGTTAGCCATTCTTTCATGACCCAGAGCAGATATTACTATAGTGCCCAACAGTTGTTCCAATGATCTTTAGATTAGTTTCAAATCCACTACAGGTATATGACCCTGGTGATGTTATGGTTTGTGCATATGGATTTTGATGTTGCTTTGTTTACTATTTTAGCAGTGAGGCTCAGTTGATATTGATTATATGTTGGCAATACTTTATCTTGGTTTACTTGGAATCTAAATTATACATGATCTAGTTGTTTTCACTGAGAGATTCTTTGTTATAATCATTGGCCTTTCCCTACTCCTAGTATGGATTTGGTCATTTCCATTTAGGTACATAGATTTCTAGTATTGGCACAATCTCCATTGTGTTTGTCCATCAGTTTCCCTCCCTTATTGTTGATTATCCTTGACTTGTAAATTGACTAGTCACATATGGGATTCCCCCCACCTTCACCTCTATGTTCGAATGGGTCTCCATGTATAAATTGTGTATTGGTGTTGTTTTATGTGATATTTATCACATAGAATGACTACCTCTAGGTATTAAACACAAGTAGTCCTACCAAAGAAGTGATTTTAGACACCAAGGCATCCGAGCTTGAATTTATTCTAAATGGGTGCCCCGCCAACAAAATAAAAGTGTCTCTTGACACTACTGCAAATACAATAAAACTAGCCAATTGCCAAGAGATGGGCATTCATGCATTGTATGCTGTAAGGTTCATTTATCCCCACAAGGTATCAGGGTGAGGCAAGTCCCTCAAGGCTGAGCCTTAGTCATTTTCTGGAATCCCAGAAGGATTTCCAAGGCACCTGCTCTTGGAGGCTGGAAAGTTAGTAACAATAAATAAATTTAATGGTTAGAGGATGAGCACTCATTCTTTGTATAATGTACGACTCATTTCCCCCCATAGGTAAACAGGGAGAGACTGGCCCTAGAAGGTCATGTCTTTGTCATTGACAGGAAGACCAGAAGGCTTACTAGGGAACCTGCCTTTAGAGGTTATCTATTATAATAATGTTGTGCAAATAAAGTATAAAAAGGTTTCTTGTTTAAATTCTAGTGGATCCTTCTCATCATTCCACCGATATGTGAGACACTGCCATTCCCTATTGTTCACCTACTCCAACTTATGTGTAGTGTGGATCCCCTTGTCCCTTAGCCTAAGTGCTTACAATGTCGAGTTAGCAAGTCATCCCTTTGTCCTTACCTAGTTTTAGTTCCCTTCACCCTTGACTAGCAAAAGGGCTAAATCTATAAATGAGTATACACTGGAGGTTCTTGTTTAAAGCAACTAATCATTTTGGTTTAGATTATTATATATGTATCAGGCTTATACTTGCCAACAAAATATAATTGTACTTAGTGTCACTGCTAGCATAGATAATTGAGCATGCATGCTCATTTTGTACTTTGCAGTATCTGATTCTAGCACTTGGGTCATCATTTGATTAGTCTTGACCAATTAACCCAGTGTTGACCAAGCCAAGAGCAGGGTCCAGGATGAGTTATAGACCGATGGTTATGGATGATGATTTTTTTATGGTATACAGGTGTCCATTAGATATATTCATGTTTCAGATGGTTATTTTCTATGATGGCTTGTATTATTTTATGGTTATCAACATCTACATGCTTTTTTATTATTATGGTTATGACATGGATGGGGCTTCTGATGTATTTTTATTATGGACATATTGTGTATGAGCACTCATACCTAGTTGATTTGGACATTCTGAGTCCATTGGTGCAACTGGTTTTCAGTTTTAGGCAGTTGTAAGAGAGATATGGGTCTTTCAAGAATTTTGCAACAGATTGGCCTTGGGGAATTAAAAATAGAACACAATGCAATTATTGGTTAGATATCCGAGGGTTCTAGAGGTGGTCCTTGGGGTGTAGGAAGTCGATTGTACCATATACTCAAGGTTCCAGGCACATCTGTGTAGTCATTTGTTTGCATAGGCGCTTCCTGGGTGAGATATTAGTTGTTTTATATTCCCAAGGCAGTAGTTTAGTGATAAAAATGGCTAATGAAGAAATCAATTTGGGAAATTGAGGTAAAGTAATGGAATGGAATTGGTCTAAGGAACAGTGTTTGGGTCACCTTCATCATCTGGCATCAACTTCACTTCACCTAGGGTCCACACATCCTTGATTTATGCAGTTTGAGGGTGTTTTGATGTATTCTGAGGGAGATACCCTAATAATTTTATCACTCCTTTATATTATTTACCACCACACCTTGTTATTGTGCCATGAGGCCATGCTAGTGAAGGATAACATGACCTCCTATCCCCACCATGTGTGACTTTGTCATCATTAGTCATATTTTATGTGGTGTGTCCCCTCATTTGGAATTTTTAGTGATGCACCCCCTTCTTTTAGTGAGTTGACCCATGTGAGATGTATCCGGATAATCTTAGTTGTAGATTAGGATGATGTTGTCTTATGATCTTGACCCTTGATATTTTTGGATCTAATTTTTATGTACTTGAGAGATCAATATATTGAGAGGCTCTCTCATTTGTAAAGGGACTTTTGGCTCTAAGAATATTGAATACAAGAAAACATTTGCAGATACTCTTGAAAGCTTTGTGAATGTATTTGGATGTGATTTTCACGCCTCTTTCTTAGACATTTTAGTGGATCTTGCATGCAAATAAACATTTTTTTGTGGTAGTCCTACTGATATTTTGCAGGATAGTGAATTGCTTGAAGGAGATTGCTAAGGTGACTAGCATCGTCTTTTGGTAAAATCGTTTCATCTTCAGGGAGTGCTTCAATTTTCATTTGTACATTGGATATTTTTCTGCAGATGTTGTACGCAGCTTGTCTTTTTCATCTGTAAACAAATCTCATTTGTAGTTTGATTTTGCAGGTGGAGAAGAGGGCGCGCACTACCTCAATCAGGCATTTTTCCATTGTCTCGTGTCAGATCCAGATCGAAATTCTAACTAAGTGGAAGGATCATTGACATCCAAAGCAGTCACAATTATGTTTCAAGTACGGTCTGCAAGGTTAGTATTGTTTTTCAATGTTTTCATCCATTTGTCCATTCAAAACCCTTTCTTAAAACCCTAGTTTTGTAGATCTGATAGATCCAATGAGTTTTTGATGACGACCATCTAAACCCACTTGGAGATTGTTGAATAACCCTAGATCTCAAATTTTACCTAAATTAGACTCCATTTTCCCTGGGATCTAGCACTAGTCTCTCTAGGTGGGGGCACCCCCTTTGGGTGGGTGGCCAAATTTTCAGATCTATTAGTTGGGTATGATTGAACCCACCTTATTCTAATAAATCCATCCTTCTAGTGTCTCGATATAGTCACTCCTTTCCCCTATCTACTCTTTTGGGTCTGTCGTTTCCACTTTTGCATAAACCCTAGGTGGGTCCCTTTAGGATTTCCATTCGTGTGGCAAGATATTTTCATATCTATCAGTTGCGTATGTAGCTTGAATCCACTTGATTTCCATAGATCTATCCTCTAAGAAACTAGATCTATTCGTTCCTTTCCTTGATCTACCGTTTTGGGTCCACTTCATCTACTTTTGCACAAAATCCTAAGTGGGTCTTTTAGGTTTCCTTATATATGGCTATATCTCTCTAGATCTACTTTGCTTAACTCATTGTGTTACTTTCTTTCTTAAGTTGGGTTATTTTCTTAATTCACTAAGTCTCCTAAAATTCACCTTAACTCCTATACCACATATATTTCCTATATCTATACTACCTCTCTCTTTTACCCATTGCTTACCCTTAGAAGTGTCTTGAGTAGGTTCAATATCCCCTTTAGGCTAGCAAAGTCTCCCCCTTGATCTTTCTCCGGATTGATCTAAAGCGACAAGAGCCTATCCAATGTGACTACTACCCTTCATCCGTAATGGATGAGGCCCTTGCGGTGTCACTGGTTAGCTACCCCACCTCTACCGTCCCAGATGGGATACTTTAGTGGGTAGCTACATCTTGTGTGATAACACTTACCAAGTGGTTTTCCCAACACCTTGTTTATACAAGATTGATATGGTGGAGATACCATGAATGCATCATCCATGCCAATCCTTATATACATGATGATCCCAAGTAGTTTTAATGGCTAGATTGAATTACCTCTTGTAAAATCTCTTTCTCCCTTTGATGTTGGATATGTCCAAAGTAGAGTTTAACCTTGAGAAGGAACTTTCCTTTATGCCATTCATCCCTTTCATTTTTCCAAGGCTCTATGGAGGAAAATGGAGTTACATGAAGCTTTGTGAATCCACGTTCAAGAAAATCTTTAATTGACCCTTCACTTTCACTTGTGTATTTCTTGGTATGTATGCAAGGTTGAAGGGTCTTTGGTTGTGCCATAGTTTCCCTTCCACTAGGATTCCCAACTAGGATCACTTCATGGGAAGCCCCCATATTTACCTTCATTCAAATTGATTTTAGAACCCAAATAATAACTTTCATGATCTCAAATTGTGCCATTTGGTTCAACCCCTTTTGGGGATTATATGCAACATTGCCATTGGAAAACTCTTCTACTAAATGGATTCCCCAAACAATTGAATTCTTCAAGGAATTAAGAATATCTCTTAAACCATTTTAGCATACATGATCAACATTATAGATTTTTCTTACCCCACTTGATTTCCCATCATTGGGCTCTTTTGGTGTTATGAAATACATCCAATTGTTGTAATAAATCATGACCATACATCTTCTCCATAATGATTATTGTCTAAAATAACCATTGCATGCTTGATGATGATGGCTGCAAACTTATAATTTCCTTGTGTTTCAATCCTTTATCAGGTGGTCTACCCAGTGGAAGGTTTTCAAGAACCTTCTCATTTTTTTGTAGTGAGTTTTCAATGTCTTCAAAATTATGTAAACAATTCATACTTGTGCTTTCAATAGCCCCCCAAAAACCTCCAACTTCACAATCAATTCCATGCCATGAGGAAACACTTCATCTACCATCTAAGAAACCGGATTCGTCCTAGAGGCCCCCCGTGTCCCGTGGGGATCGAATTGAACACGATTCGAATCGGATTCGTGTCCGATTCGTCTTTCAGGCGAATCCGAAAATAGGACAAAAAAACAAGTCGGACACGAAATCACAGTGTGTCCCAAAAACAGGACACATAAACGACGGACAAAGACAGTCGTGTTTGTTTTAAGCCAATTTTTTGCCTTTCTTTTTGTCATTTGCAAGGAAGCAATTGGTTGAGAGTGAGTTTTATGTGAAGGTGAAGGAGATTTGAAGGATATCCATTGTTTCCAAGCGATTCCAAGTGCATTTCGGTGGATTTGTGGAGAGGATTGCAAGCTCAACCATCACACAAGAAAAGGTATGTCTCAATCAGATAGGGCAGGAGGTAGGGGTCAAAGGAAAGGGAGAAATGCACCATCTAGGGCCTCCCCTCCTATTCCACCAAGCACAACCGATTCTCCTCCTCTGTCAAGTGCTCCATTGGCTGCTAGTGGAGCTCATGCTCCATTTAACCCTGTTTTAGAAAGAAAACAAGCCCAAGAAAAAAAATACCCTTTGTGGAAGTATGTGACAAGGAACGATGGGCCCGGGACAAAGCTTGGTGGGGGAGGCAATGTGTCTTGGAGATGCAATTTTTGCAACCATGAGTTCATGAGCACATATTTCCGGGTTAAGGGCCATTTGTTGGCCCTTCCTTATTGTGGGATTTCTTTATGCAAAGCGGTGACTATTAACCAAAGGATGGATATGGAAAGAGAGGATCATGTTGGCTTAGGGAAGGTGGCAGCAGCAAGCAAGAAAAAAGAGGATGATCCTCTTCCATTTTTGAGGAAGTCCTCTAGCACCAAGACTCTATTTCCACCTAGCATTCATGGGCATGGGAATACTTATCAAACAAGAAAGAGGCAATCTACAGGTGGTCCAATGGATAGGATTTTCCAACAAGAGGCGCGAGAAGAGGTAGACCTTACCATTGCATTTTTCTTCTACCTCACCTTAATCTCATTCAATGTTGCACGGTCACCATTGTATTTTGAGAATGTTTGAACTATCTTGGAATGAGCTCCAAGTGGTTATGTGCCTCCTGGTTCAGAGAAGCTTAGAACCACATTGTTGGTTAAAGCAAAGAAGGAGGTAGATAAAATCCTTGAGCCAATTAGAACAAGATGGCCCTCATGCAGTGCGAGTATTGTTTCTAATGGATGGACGGATCATGCATGCCATCCACTCATCAATTTCATGGTATCCTCCCAAAATGGACCGTTGTTCTTGAAAGCGGTGGATGCTCTTGGGAAATACAAGGATGCACAATTTATGGGTGATTTATTCATCAAAACCATTGAACAAGTAGGTGTTGATTCATGTGTACAAATCATCACGGACAATGCAACTGTTTGCAAGGCTGGCATGATTGTGGAAGCTAAATATCCACAGGTATGCTCATTTTGGACACCTTTCATTTCTAATTGCTCATTGTTTGAATTTGGTCATTGCAATGTTAGTGTTGTATAGTCATTGATACATGCTTTTATTGCTCTTACAGGTTTTTTGGACACCTTGCATTGTCCATTCCTTGAATTTAGCACTGAAAGCCATTGCTTCAGATGTGACATGGATTGGAAACCTTATTGAGGATGCACGCCATATCCGTAACTTTGTACAAAACCACACAAATGCCCTCACCATATACAAACAATACGCACAGCTTTCATTGCTGAAGATTGCAAATACTCGGTTTGCTTCCTCATTCATCATGCTGAAGAGGTTGAGGGAAGTCAAAACCACTCTTGGATCCATGGTGATTTCAGAGTTTTGGTCTTTTTGGAGAAAGATGGATCAGGCTGCTTCCCAAAAGGTGAAGGACAGGGTGTTAGATGATGGTTGGTGGGACACGATAGATCTTAGCATTAAGATCATGGAGCTAATCATTTCTTTGTTGTGGTTTGCAGACACGGACCAGCCCATCCTAGCAGAGGTTTATGAGGGGTGGGATTCCATGATTGAGTCCATGAGGTCCATTGTCATGGAAATGAGTGTCCCGAGTATGGGACATCGGCAGAGAACTTATGGACCATTATTCGAGATATTCTTATCTCTAGGTGGGATAAGAATTGCACACCTTTGCATTGCTTGGCCCGCTCCTTGAACCCCAAGTTCTACACTCAGGAGTGGCTCACTGGTGGATCAGGGGCCTCACACAGAGTCCCTCCTCACATGGATGCAGAGATTGCACATGGGAGGAAGATAGCACTTAGACGGCTATTTCAGGATAGCGACATGCTTGAGGAGGCTGAGGAGGGCTTTGTATATTTTTCCTCTAGCACTAGGAGATTTGGAGGATATGATGTGCTTAGATATAGGGGGGTAAGAAACCCTATGCTTGGTGGGAAACTCATGGGGCAACATCCCCTATTCTATAGAAGTTAGCCTTGAGGATCATCTCTCAAGTTACATCATCCTCTTGTTGTGAGAGGAATTGGAGCACATATGGGAACTTGTACAGTGTGAAGAAGATCAAGATTTTGCAGTCCAGGGTAGAGTCAATGGTGTATGTGCACTCCAACCTTCGCCTTATTTACAAGAAGAGGGAGGAGTGGGTGAAGGGAAAGACAAGATCTTAATGATCCAATGCTAGAGCCGGTCACTTTTGATGATAGTGATTGTATGGAGGGGTCATCCTCCATAGCAGCAGATGCAGATCATCAGATGGGCAGAGAGGAGGATGAGGATCAGGGCAGGGGTAGGGGTAGTGATGAGTATGTTGATGTTGATTCAGGCATCGAGGAGGACTACTGACATATGGGATTATCCCATCTTGATCCACCCCTTTTTGTATTTACTATTAGACTTTAGTCTATTTGGCATTTGCCAATGCCCAGTGGCATTCCGACATATATGTACATTGTATACATTTTGATTTTGACGACTTAATGAGAAATATGGTTTCGACATGCATCTATGTGTCTCATTGTGATTTGCAAATGACAAATGTGTAATTACTAATCATTAATGTGTTTTTATTCTAATTTCTATTGAATATTTGTAAGTGTTCTAGTTTCTAAATATTTTTGGATCTATATGTCTATATTTCTAATTTTTAATATATATTTTTAAATATATATATATATAACGTATCCTACATGTCCTGATTCTGGGGGTCACCATGTCCGTGTCGGACTCTCGTATTTTCGTGTCCCGTGTCCCCCTGTTAGGTGACTTAGTCTACCATGTATTCCTTTGCCAAAGGTATGAATGGACGTGTGGGGAATGAATTATATTGTAGCCATAGATGCCTTGGTTTCTTCTCACATAACATAACAATATCAAATGCACCAAGATATCCATCACTAATGCCAAAGTGACTCTTACCAATGTGAACAAGTCTTGCACACATTGGGGTCTCCATCTCAATTATGTATCTGCCCACCCAATGCATGGATGGATAGGATTCTTTGCTTGTTGGTCCAAGTGGGATGTAATCAACCACATTTATCAGAACTAAGTCTTCTTCACATAAAGAAAAATCATAATCTCCTTGGAGCAAGACAAGTGCTTGAAAATCATCCTGCAAGTCAATGTTTCCTTTAAGCACATGTAAATATGAAAATTTCACATGTTTACCTTGCACATGAGGCGGATTCAAAATTTCATGTGCACCATTATTCACACATAGCTGATCACATGTTTGCTTAGGCAACTCTTTAGGTTCATGCAAACTCTCTTTTAACAATTCGGCCTTCTCAAAAATTTGGATCTCAACACTAGAAGGACGAAACCAAGGAATTTGATGAGTGTAAAAATCAGAATTGTGGAAATACCTTTGATACATATCTATCTCTTCATGTGGTGGAGGTGTGATGGCATATTCCTCCGCCAAACTTCAAATTCACTCTCAACTAGAGTATAGCTGCAAATTCTAAGGATGCTTGGAGGGATGATATTTTCTCTTTATCTAAATATGCTCCACAAGTGGTCTTACCACTACCAATCCCATCTTCCATCTCCTTTGTAGTGATCTCAAACTCACCCAAAAAGAATCTTGGGTGTCCATGATTGGATTCACTCTCTGAAATGTCAACAACCTTCTACATTGTGACTTGATTTCCCCTCTTGCAAGGTTCCTTAGTATACCTAGTAGTTTACTTAGTGAAATGTTTGTTATCACATATATAATAGTCGGGCTACCATATTCTATTTTTTAGATACAGTACATTTTTCAACCAGATCTCTTACATATGAGATGCTGAGATGAGCAGTTTTGATGGATCATTACTTTATTCATGGACTATTGTACTCTCCCATGTCAGGACTGAGTCTCAGGACACTCAGATTTGAGAACTGATGTAGCCATTTAGTCATTTACAGAGCAGTTATTTATGCCCAGATTTATATCAGTACTTTCTCATTGGACAGATGATGGTTCAGATGGATTATATGCATGATTATGACTAATATTTTATTATATTGTGTTATGGTTATCATTTGCTTTTATACTCATCTTTGTGACATGTATTAACATGTAGTGTCATGATCTAGAGGTCATAATTATATGGAATTGGATGTATTTGTATTATGTATTGATGTCCCTACTTTGACTTTGAAGTTCTTGATCTATACGCATTGGTTTTACCCTCCTTAGGGAGAATAGAGGTAGTCATTCCCACCATTGTTTTGGCTTGATAGTGTTGGCTTCATCATTCATTGTCTCCACCCATCCATTACCTTCCAGTTTTGTTTCTAACCCAAGTTACTACTTGACTAATGGCATGGAGGACCTTTTTCCCCGCTAGAACCTTTGTTGGACAAGCCTCCCTATTTATATTGTGTCTCGGCTCTGAGTTGGTGACAAAACTTGCCTTTGGTGAGTTGGATTGTATGCCTAAATCATTCTGTTCAGTTGTCCCAATGTTTGGCACTGTGCAGAACTCTCCTTGGTCACTTGAGATGTTGTTGGCTAAAACTGAAAGCTCATGTACCACTTATATTAGAAATGTTTATATGCGCTCATGGAAAATGAAAATGCTAAAACTGTGTTTCTTAACATATGTGAAAAAGGGCAAGAGTAATTGAAATGCTAAAATACTCCTCGAAGGGTATAAGAAAAGGTCCAAAAAAGCAATGGTTAAATATATGCTATATCCAAATATTGCTGACCTTATAAATTTGAAAATGTCCTGGATGAAAGCTGCAGTTAGCTGTGCTTTTAAGCATTGGTGAAGTCGCCAAAAGGACATATAGGCCAAAAATTCCATGGAAATAAAATTGAGGATCATAATGAAAGTGGATCAAACTTGATGTAGACATGATGCCTAAGTTGAATAAGCACTCTCTGAACAGCTCAACCATTTGTGAGGCACTGTCATTCCTTGTGTTGTTGTTTGTCTTGCATATGGTTATAGTGAGTTTCTCTTTTCCATATCCAAAGTGTCATGATATTAAATAGGAATTCATCCTTTTCCCTAGCCTTGTCAATTTCATCCTTCACCCTTCACTAGCAAATTGACTACAACTATGAAGTGAGTATAGTCCTGAAAGTTTGGTCCAAGTAATAATAAATAAACCCTATATATGTATTTGGTTGATACACCGCAAGTGAAATGACTGCTACTTGTTATGATTGTTGCTTAAATGAGTTGTAGAGCATGTCTTAGCCTTATAGCACTTGTAGCAGATGGATGATAGTCTGAGTTATATTATTGGTATCTAATCATTTACAGATGGTTATATTGTCTATTGGATATGGTTGATGATCAGGTAGAGAACTGAGAGGGGTATGAGTATACACCCTAAATGGATTTGGAATCTCTGAGTCTAATGAGATAGCCTATCTTCAGTTTCGGGCACTTACAAAGATGATAAGGCTCATTTTACCTTTCTGATGCAGTTTTGCTTCACAAGATGATGTGTCTAAGCAGGGAAATGTTTTATTTGGATATCCTAGGGTGTTGTATGGGGCATAGGGGTGTAGCCACTTGTTTTTACCATAGTACCCCCATCCCAGAGAGCCTGGTGGGCTCAGTTTGACAACGCAGGAACCCTAGGAGGATGTTTTTCCAGGTTCACATTTCCCGAGGTAGATTAAAAAATGATTAAATGTCTATTGAAGAAATTGATTTGGGCTATTGAGGCAAGGAAATGACATGGGATGAGTCATGCTGATGAGAGTGATGTCCTCCACACCTCCTCCAGCAGTTGCAACACCTGATTGGGCCCACACCTATTTTTTGGGCATTTTTATATTATTTTCTAGAGCTTTTGGGAGGCTCACGATTTCCTCAAGGAGGCACAAAGTCAAAAAATTAAAATATCATATTACTTTATTGTGCCATGGGGCACCCAGAGGGAGTTAGTTAAAACTCCATGGACCCACCATGTGCTTCATTTATTTCTTGTTGAGTGGGGTACCCTCTTTATGGGTGATTTAGTCCACTTTGGCACTTTATCGTTATATTGATCCATGTATTGTATGTTGAGCTCATCTCAACCATTGATTAGAATATTTTATCTTTTAATCTTAGCCACTCGTTTTGAAAGTGGTTAGGATTTTGGTTCTCCCATTTCTATTTAAAGGAGAGAGCTTCTCATTTGTAAGGGGTCTTTGGCTCTTGGATCTGATTAAAATAAATATTTTTTGTGGATATTTTCTGGATCTACTTTGCATCTGATGGCCTTCGATGGTGATTGGAAATTCTTTTGCTTCCTAGCATTCGGGAAATTTTTATGAGATCTATATTTTTTTAGGGATCATTGTTTTGTCTACATGAGGATGACTTTAGCTTGGGCGTTTTTGCAGGGGGACCTCAACTTGCTTGGATTGTCTTCGTTTTTTATCAAATAGCTTTCATTAGTGTTGTGGTGACCTATGATTTATTCTTTCTATTTTTCTACGGCATATAGCTTCTTTCTCATGTCATAGCAAATCTGATATGGTTGACATTTGTTGTGCAAGAGAGAGGGCGCATTGACTTCCTCGGGAAAATACTAGACATAGAACTCACTTCAATCTTCTCAAATTTATAGGCATGGTGAGGGTCATCATCATCAAGGAATCTACAAGCATTTCTGGGTAATATCTAACAGGTAAGTCTCTCCTTTTTTCAGATCTTAATCCATTGTATCTGCTTTTCTTCAATTTTTTTCTAAAAAACTCCTAAATAATAAAAAATCCAAAAAATATTTAATCACGGAACCACTTGATCTTTGAGCAAACCATTTCTGGGTTTTGTATATTGGGCCTCCACCTCACTGAATCATCCTCAACGCTTCCCTAATTGTGACCTTTTTTCCCTAGATATGGCTTTTTGACTGCTGAAACCCCAATGCCCCACTGAAAATTTGACTTTTTCCATAAAATAATTACATGGGTGTGTAGATCAGGTCTTCCTCATTCCAGAACACCCCCAATGTTGAGCTAGTTCCTGCCAGGTATCCCTAGATCTGAAAAACTGACTTTCAACCTCCTGGCCTCCTTCTTCAGATTTTGACTTTTCCAGATCTGATTTTTCCTGAAATTTTCTTACTTGGGTTTGTATATTGGTCCATCTTGATCTCATTACCACTCCAACACTGATATTATAGTCTCCTGGTGGCTCTAGATCTGAAGATCTTCCTCTCCAAACCCTGGCGCTAGCCCTCCCTCTGTTGATTTCCCTGTAACCTGAATCTTTCGAGCAAAATCCTTTTCTAGGTCCATAGATCAGGGCGTATCCCAGGTGGGTTCACTTAAACATTGTGTTGATACTGAATCCATTACCCAAGGCTGAACAAGCACTGATCACCAAGCGTAGCGCTAGCCCCTTTTTTACCTCTTTCCCTTGAAAGTTGACCTCTCCTTGATAACTTAGGTAACCCGTCATTTCATATCTTTCACTGATTCTATCTCTTTGGTACTAGACAGTCCCAAATATGTCCTTACTCACCCTGTCTCAGTTATGTTTCCCAAGACAATGGTTATCTTCATCAGTTGCTAGTACCTCAACCCTAGATTTAGTATTTTCCCCCATAGGTCACTTTGGATCAACCCTCATCCAAAGCCCAAGTCCATTTACTACTATCATCCATAGATCTAGAGTTTTTGATTACCTTACACCTTACGTACCTCAAGCCATACTTGTTCTGATCTGGTGTCTAGGTATGATCTCTCTTGTCGGGAGTAGATTTAGGTCTCCCCTGTTGTTGTCTTGGACTTAGACAACATAAAGTGAAGACTGCCTTGATTGGCATGACAACCATCCATTTGGGAGTCTAGGTAGTCTTGGTTCCACCTCCTTAGTTGCTTGCCCCTCTACCATCCATATTGGATCCACCTTACACAGGCAACTACAAGGTTGGTGATAACAATGTTCATCAAGTTCATTTGATGAGCATCCTTCATTAAGAATGGTTACACACACTTTCTAAGGGTTGCATTGCATCAACATCTGGCTTGTGGAATGAATCCACAACACCAAATTTATCCTTAAAACCCACTTTAGTAATAGAAGACTCTATGCTCTCATTTTCATGACATAAGATGGGAAATTATTTAGATTGATGCAATAAGGCATTGCTGCTACAAAAATAAGCTTTACCCTCATACCTTAGCTTGATGTCTTCCTCTTTCTGCTCAATACATTCACTAGAGGATCCACATGGTTCTTCTTTTGGAAAATTATTGTTCTTCTCCTTTGAAGGTTGATTGGTCCTTGGCTCTTGCGTCTCCCAATGAACAAATGAAACTTCCTCCTTAGTTTTATTAGGATCAATATTCTTGGCGTCTCTTCCTAAAGAGGATCCAAAAAACCTCATCAAGTGGGTAGAAACTATATCCAATGGAAATTCACATTTGTTCCTCGTTTCTTCTCTTTTACTATGAGAGGTGGAATAACTTGATACCTCTCTTGATGGCTTGCTGCTCTTATCCCAAATAGTCCTTCTACCTCCAAGGTATAAAGTGTGACACATGCCATTCTCAAGCGCCATATGCATTCCATCATCAACATACATGATATCTTCATTTGAACAAGAAGATTGTTCCTCACCCATTTGAAATCATTACTAACTGAAACAAGTCTCATGATTGCAAAACTTTCTTCAACTGAGGGATAACTTTCCACATAAGTATAGGAGAGTGCTATGATATCACTGTAATGATCCCATCATATCTGTTTGGTCATTAATTCCTTCCTACAATAAAAATTTTAAACAATCTATTGGATCAAGGAATTTTAACTGATTAAAGGTCCAAAAACCAGGTAAGGAGGATAAACCAAAGAAGGGATATGGTCATGAAATCTCAGGTTCCTATGTACAATGTGTTGGGTCCATTGAGGTTTCGAACATCAGTGAGGATGATGTCTACTTTTAGGCTCATGTGGTTCCCAACATATGCAAATTAAAACCTTCACTATTCAATCCCCGAATACCAGTGGTGTTGGGATTTGACTTGAGGATTGAAAATATATGGTATAGTGTTATTAATTAGTAAAAATAGGTTTTTGTAGGTCTGGAGAAAAATTGGGATGCTATGTGGCTCGCATTATTCAAAATATCTTTCATGACTACTCATAGGAATCAATTTCTTAGCGTTCCAAATCATGGAGGAGGGTCTCAAAAGATTAAAAATGGGCCTATAACTTCTCCATTGGGGTGCTAATGAACTATAACAACTAAAATGAAGTAAATTCATGAAAGTATGGCTGATTTATGCTTAAAACAGTAAAACTAGTCAATTTTACATTAAAATATAGGCAAGGTGTAAATAGCTCAATCGTAATAAAAAAGAATTAGATATTCATGAAACTTATAGAAATACATTATCACATAAATGAAGGCTCGAATAGGATGAAATTAATCTCACATAGGTCTCGATGAAGTCTCCATCATCAAAACATAGCAATATAATCAGAAATTAGAGATCGAATCCAAACTTATGCAATAACTGGAGCAGCTATGGGTCTGATCAATTAACCTACAAACAAATTCATTAATTCCTATAGGCCATCAATACTCTTTCATGGAATATAAATTAGCTAGGGCACACCTCTCAACTGTGTCTAGGGGCACATCTTCCTAAGACTGAGAAGATAAGATCTCAAATTCAAATGGTGGAATGAACAAAAGATGTGAACAATGCACTATTGCATCATTTTATAGATGAGGTTGCTTCATGTGCAAGCCTCCTTGGATAATTCTCCCTCATTAGTGAAATGGGTAAAGAGCTTGATTTGTGCTTTTGCTTTGTGGCATACTTTCCTTCTTTTCTTACCTTGTTGCTTTTGTGTTGCTTTCCTTTCTGCCTTTCCTACTTTTCTGGATTTTCCTGCTTATATCCTTGTTTTTTGGATTTGCCTACTTTTAATTTGCTTTTCTAGATTACCTAGTTTTATCCCATTTTATTGCTTTTACTTGCCTTCTTGCCCAAAAGTCAGACTTTCCTTGCTTTGTCTGATTTTTCCTAGGTGTGCCCTCTTACTAGCTTTTCTTTCTTTTATGTAACTTTCCAAAATGCTATATTTTATCCTTTGTCATGGTGTTCCCACCTAGCCACTTCAAATTATCCATATTAATTTATTTATGGAAAATAAGGAAATGAAATAGAACAACTTAGGAATATTTACAACTTTAATCTAGACAAAATTAATCCCCATTAATTAACAATTTCCTTCTTAACTCGTAGGGATTCTATGATTTATGAATTGGTGAAGAACCACTCGCGATGGCACATGAAAATCCATGGTTATGTCCAAAATGGGGACATGGAAAAAGTGATGCACACCTCTTGGAGGAATGTCTTCTTTCTCTTTTGGATGAAAGCACATCTTGTTTTGATTTGATAATGCTTGGTGGATGCTAGAGTTGTTGGAAGAACACGTGCTCAAGTAAGTCTAGTCCATTTTTAGCCTTGCTTGGTGCATGATAGGTGAGAAATTTCTTCTTGAATGATTGAATGGTGGCCCTAGGGATGCATTTTGTTTAATATAGCCTTATATCTACCATTTGTCCTCTTTGCATAGTGAAAATGCTCCCTAGAGGAGGTTTTTATGAAGTGTAGACTTGGATCTCCAACTTTTCCCTAGATTAAGCTCTTTCAAGAAGCCCTAATTTAGTAGACAAGGAGAAATAATTCCAAGAGAAAGGATGGTTGCCTTCCTCTAGGGCTAGGATTTAAGGGTAATATCCATAAAAAAAACCTTAGTTGTCACTCTTCTACCTAAAATCCTAGTTTGTACTCGTGTAAATATTAATTTTAGAATTGTAGTCTTGTTGTTTTTAAAATTAGTTTGCTTTTGTTTTTATTGTACATAAAGAACCCTAAAACTAAATCCCAAATCAACCTCAAATTTACCCTAGATTCCTCCTTTCCCTTCTCCTTAAGCCTTTGTTCTCCTTATTTATACCCTCACCTACTCTTTTCTCCCCTCCTAAACCCTCACCCTCCCTTCCTAGGCCTTCACTCTTCTCCCTTATCCTCCTTCCAACCCTCAACCTCTTATTTTGGCCCACGTCCTTCTGTCCTTTACCCTCGTCCTACCCTCATTCAGGTTCGACCTCCCACCTTTATCCCTCGGTCACCTCCCTTTGGCCCCTCTTCCTACCTCACCTTCTTTCCTAGGGTTTTGGCCCTCCTTTTGGGCCACCACTACAAGTTGTAATAGCATGTCTTGTACCCTGCTACAAGATGCAGACTGTCACTATCCAACAATCCCCAAACCTTCCACAAAAAAGGTCAAAATCAGACTTGAAAAAGTTAGATGTAAACTATGGTTTGGATATTTAAAAAGAACATTGCTTACTACTTGGTAAAAGGTCTGTTTTACATTCTATTTTGCATGATTATAATGAGGTATATCAAACTTGGGATACATTGCCAAAGAGTGCTTTAAAATTGGAATTAATTTGATCTATATTTATTGCATGAAAACACCGTTCAAACAAATCTTTTGACTTGATAAATGTTGTTTTGCATACTGTCATAGAGGGAATGTTTATAGATGTTATCATTGTATTATCCCTCATATTGGTCATTGGATATAAATTAATGTATTTCTGGAATGATCTATTGTTGTGCTAAAGTATTGTTCTTCCTTTTCTATTAGTTAAGTGAGCACTTGAATGAATTACATTGACTTTGATACATTTACATTGGAATCCACTAGAACTGTGTTTATGTAGTATGTATTATTCACTCCTAAATTAATTGGTTAAAGGAAGTAGTCAATAACGCCATTATATAGAAGATATAGTCTTGTTGTCCATAGTCTATTGTAGGATAGCAATAATGTCTCTATCCTTGGAGGTTATAAAACTCCGAAGAAGTTATAGACTTGTGAATGAGGTGACATTGGCTCACAAGTCTAGCCCTGCTAGTTTGCCTAGTAACAGTGCCTGAGGAATAACCTTTCCTCAAAAGATACAATTTATTCTTCTTTACGTATGGCATATTTATTGGATCTATCCAAGGTGCCTAAGGCACTCTCACTTCCTACCTTATTTTAGGTCTAATATTAACAATGTAGAATTCTCTTAATGCCCATGTTGTACTGAGATTTTATTTTAGTATTTGAAATTTCTCTAAATATTCATCAATTATTAACGTTGTTAAAAGAATTTGAAAGATAAACCTCTTATGACTCATCCCAATTTTGATTTATCATTTGGAAAAAATCAAGTGATTTTCAAAATCACTGATGTTCATGGTATTCCTATCATAACATCTTGCTCACAATGTATCAATTGCAACTTTTATATATTACAAGGTTATGCACACTCAACATGCGTCATTTGTACCCTAGCGTGATCAAAGGCACACTTAAGCTTGGTTTCCCACTCATGTGATTTGATCTTTGCATTGAGCTTGAATTTGGGTATCGTAATTTTAAATTTTGTGAAAACCTTCATACCCCATTTGGATATATTATTGTGGAAATAGTGTCTTGCAATATTGTCATATCTTTATTTTTACTCAATTTTCTAGTCATTTTTTCATTGGACCACCATTCTCTAGTAGCTCAACTTTATGATTCGTCCGCCCACTTAAATTATATAGCATTTTGTTTATTGATTCCAATTAAGTATTGATTTTTTTCCAAGGAAAAACTTGTGGGGAAACTCTTGGGAACTTCCCATCATTTGCATATGGTACCTAGTGTAAACCCATAGTGACTAATTATGACACATCATCCAAGGACATCGAGTGAGGCACACAACATAGGTAGATAACCTCTGGAATTAAACCTCATGCCTCCTACATGAATTTCAAAGCACTCAAACACTTTAGCTATTCGATTGGGCTATTGATGTATTCATTTCCATATGCATTTCAACTTGTAAGTTTTTTATGGTAGTAGATTATTCTTGTAATGTTTATTTATTTATTTTTCCCATAATACTCATACTATCGCATTTCCTTGGCCACCTTACCTACCACAAGATATGAGTTGACCCTTTGTATTGCCAAGGAAAACCCCTTTGTCCTCTCTAATTTGATACCATTCACTATTTGTATATGAGGAGTTAACCATTCACATTTCTAAAGGTGTCCCTTTGCCTAATTCCCAAGTATGAGGTCATTAGTTACAAAACCACTTGATATTCCCTTGGAAACAACATGGAAACATATATATATAGCAATGCAATAATTAGAGTAATAGGCAAAGGAAATGTAAGGAAATCCTTATTCTCCTATAGCCCAATGAGTTATCTCAATTGGTTAGAATATATTATTTCAGGGTGGAGTTCACCACAAGGTATTTGATTATAGTTCGACTAAGGATTGAATTATTGAGTCATGATGGGTTACCAATTGCTATTGTGGTTGGAATCTGACCCACCTTCCATCCATACATTCTAGGGAGAGGGTAGGATCCTACAAGGTTTTCTCTAAAAAAAACCCTTATTCTCTTATTATAACCATGAAAATAAAAAATTATTTAAATAATAAAAAAGTATAATGACTATATCAACCTTTATTCAATATATTAAAAAAAATACAAATAAATTTGAGTAAGATAAGTTTAGATAGCACACTATTTTTCCTAGAAGTAAACATGCTATACTCTATAACCTTAAAAGGCTTAGACTTTTTTCCCTCTACCATAAGGGAAAACAAGAAATAGTCATGCACACCTTTGCAGACGATGGAATGGCCTACTTTTATCCTAAAGAGTAGACCCCAAAATCCAAAAGAAATGACTCTAGGTATTGTGACTCTTGAGGTTAACATACACAATTACCTAACTTAAAAAAGCCATAACTTGATATTTAACAATAAGTCATATTATACATACTGGGAATAATTTCATTATAGTTGTTATATTGTTATCATTCTTATCATGAGCTTGAATAAATATGATTAAATATTTCAACCAGGATGGGATGTTTCTCCACCCATCAACCTAGGCAACTGACGACTTCCCGATTCTTGGTAAGAATGTGATCACATGCATGGAGGTTAATGATGCGGATGTAGGTGGAGAGGTGGACACACATCTTCATGGAGCCTCCACATGGCTGCAAGCTTTAGAGGTGGTCAAATTCCAAACTCGGTAATATAGCTATAAGTATATAATTAACATTAGATATAAAAACTAAATCCATTCATAATGGACAATTTCAAATTTGAAAACAAAAATAATATTTCTATTTAAAGAATAGAAAAATTATAAAATTTATTTTAACAAAAACAAAAACATCTCCTTTGTACATTATATTATAAGCCTAATCCTAAACACCAAAGCAATAATGTTATGTAAATTATTATTAAATGGTCTTTACACTCTTTACAAATAGTATGTATGAAAGATAAGAGACACGGTCCTTGTTGACATCGTCTTAACTCTTAAAGGAACCATTCACTCTTGAGATGTGAAGCATCTTATGGTATCATAGTATTGTTCATTGTCAACTAAGAGGTCATCTTCTTAGAACTCTTTTTGTAAATCAATTTCTTCGAGATTCACATTTTATGTACTAAAAACAGGTAAGATATTTAAGTGACTTTAAGTAAAGTCTACTCATCCTATATTCTCAATTGTTTTTGAAGTCAAATAGTTTCTTTTCACACTACAAATGTAATGTTTGCTCCAATTCATCTAGGAATTAGAAAAGTTTGCCACTGAAGAAACTAGTTACATGAAGTTTTGTAACTAAGGGCATGCCATGAAACAAAGTGTCCACTAAAATATAGGATCCTTCATGCCCATATCTTCCTTTCCACCCTTTGACTTGGACTTACAAACTATGTGATTGTCATTATTTCTTCCAACATCCAAACACATTGGATGAAGGAATTTTCTACCCCTACATCTCTAAATGAAACCCTCTCTTTTGTCTTCCTATAATATACTATAATCATAGAACTTGAACTTGTCATTGATCTAGAGGATGGCCTATATACATGTGTACCTAGTGCACTTGTGTACATTCTAAAAATCATTATGGAGGAATCTAACTTGACTTCTAGAGTCATTTTCACCCATTTTTTATATATAGCCTCTTTCTTAGCTCTCCTAACTAGATTTGGAGCCCTCATGGTCCGTCCCTCTTATGTCCTCCTTAGATCAAATTCCCTTAATTCATGGCTACTTTTGTGGTCCCAACCAACTTTAACCATCCTATTGACATTTGTTCGTTCATTTGTTTTGTCTTCTAGGATTGGCTACATAGTCGTCAACACTCACATGGTTTACATTAGTCCACTATAATCTCATGATTTCTAAGTGATCACCCAAAGTATGATTTTTTTTAATAATGAGGTTTCATCCATGAAATTCATTCTTCAACCCTTTCTCTCACTCGATAAATTTGTGGATATGTTCCATTCATCCATCGTGGTTGAAGATGCACATAGTCCCTAGTACCATCATCTGAGTGTTAAAAGATTTTAATCGCTTATTCTTGAAAATGTATCCTTTGTGCAAAGATACAAATAGTTATTATTTGTCGTCGAGTCACTATGTTTTCTCTTTGGCATCATTATTGGGTGGTGCTCCTCCAAATTTGTTGTTGCTTGATACTTCAACACAACATTGAGGGCTCAAGGTTGGGACAATCTACACATGTTTTGTTTTCTACTTTGGGGCTTGATAGTTATAAATTGAATTGAATGAGATTTCAATTGTTTTTGTTGCAAATATAGTGAATTGTTGTTCATATATTTGTGTGGTTTATCTCTTTCATTTAAGTATATGTTAGACTTTTAATTACATACTCTTGGTGGAGGCTTTTATTCGATTACTAACTCTCCTTCTTTATCCCTATGCAAGTTCCCATAAAGGACTTGTTTGTTATAATTGAGTGTTTTGTTTTTTATTGTAATAAGCCCACCTTTATGTCTTGTTTGTGAACACTTAACCTCTCATATGGCTATCACAAACAATCCACTTTATTTGCATTTCCTTTTGGCCTTATTTGCATTATTGAGCTTTAGGCCTTACTTATGTGACAAGGGATTTAAATTATCTTGTTCTCCTCTTTATCCAATTTTCATTTCCCTCTCTTTCATAGTTGCTCCTAATAGATATTATAGATAGTCTCAAAGACTTAGAAAAGATCCACTTGAGAATTTTGGTTTGAGTGGTACTTATTCAACCTTCAATGATCTACTTTAGTGGGTTTATCAAACTATTGTTAGTCAAATTAAATCCACCTAACAAAAATAAAAGGATACGATGATTTTGTTTATTCAAGTCCTCCCATGTGCATGTTTAGGACATCAACCCTATTTTTTATTTTTTTTTGTCTAGACCATAATTGACTTCTATGCTTGGGTTTCTTACCATAGCACAACTTGTATTTACCTTTGATTCACTTGTTTATATCATTTCATATCTTCCATCTATTCAATCACTCTTCTCATGATCGTCCCTTGTACTTCCCCTACTTACGCTCAACATAGTGTAGGTGCAACCACAAGAAAATTCAACAAGTTTCTATTTAGTTAAGTTTTCTCTCATTTAGTTACACTAGGTTTGAAGTTTCTTAATGTGCTTCAAATTCCCCACAACAACCACCTCAAACTATACCTCAAGCCACTATTTCATTACCTCTCATCTGCATTAGGGTACTGTTGGCCCGATTTTCTGAATCTAGGCCAATAAGGAGATTTTGTCCACACAATCAGCTTAAAGCAGCGTCCAGTATGTTTGAATTAACAAAACATCGCAGGTTATGGTCCTGCTACCAGCTAGTTTGTCTCTTAAGGAGAACTTAAAACCAACAAAATCTAACCTACTCTAATGTTTATTTTACCTAAATATCTAAAATATCCTAAGGTTGCTTTCTTAAGGAAAGACTTCGATTTTTTGGGAAGTTTTCTGAATATGAAAACTTATGTAAAGTATGCAAAATGATCTAACAATTGCTAATTAAACTTAGAAATAAAATTTAAACTGAATTATTCTACCTATTCTATTTAACCCTATCTCAGCTGAGAGCAAATTGAAGATTATATTAATTATTAATCAATAATGATGAACAGAAAGACTAGAGTATAATTTAAACAGACACATTTAAATTATAACTAATAAGTCACTCTACTATATAACAACAGAATTGAAACAGTCTGTAAACACACAGATAATTTCAACTGTCTGATATTAATTAATAATTAATTATCAAGGAAGCTATTTGAATTTAAAATAATGCCTATTTAAAAGTTACTGTCAACATACAAATAAAATTTTAAATAGACAGAAAATTATATCATTACAACTTAGGTTTATAGTAAAAATACTAATAAACAACATCATAATGAAATATTTGTTCAAATACTAACTTGAGCTCATAAAGTGAAAGATGTAATTGAACATCAATATGTCACAGCATACTGAGTTAATATAAAGACAGAAGATAACAGACTGAAATATATATATATATATATATATATATATATATATAAATCCAAAAAAACACAAAATACCAGTGACAGTATCTGTTTGCAGATGTCCAGTAGCATTCACATCAAAGATTCAACTTCGAGTATGATATAATACCAGTAATAGAATATATTTCAAATAAGTGTTTCTTCCAACACTCCATCCTGGACTAAGAATTTCCATTTCTCCAGCAGAGAAGTGCAATAGATGCTTCAGAAATCAAAGTTGTTTTTAGCTCCATCAATTCCCCCTCTCTGGCGGTAGCAGTCTCTCCTCTATCTCTGGATCTCAAAGTCTACCAAATAGAAAATAGAATTTCAGAGAATAACATTTCTCTCTACTCTACAGAGACCCCCCCACCTTGTGCAAACAGAAATTTGTTGTTTAAATAAAACAATTCCCAACAGAAACTCAGCTCAATTTCGTAGCTGGGTGCACTTATGAAAAAACGTGTCCAAAGCACCCCGAAAATATCCCAAACCGTTCACTTTTTTCAACAAATTCCTCACCAGTCTGGTAAATGGGGATCTTCTGGAAAAAACCCATGTCCGGGAATTTTAATTTTCTCCTTAGTTTGTGCGCAGTTCACTGCAGAAAATCGCCTCCTGAAAAACGACGGGAATCTGGCACTCTTCTGTTTTGTTCATTGAATTCATCCACGGATCTTTTGCCTCTTTCTACTGATTGAACTAGCTCTTTACAGCAATATATTTTATAAAATATTCCATCATTCTTCTCCCACCAAATCGTATGGCATATTGAGTGCTTCCTTCAACCTGCAAAATGTATTTGTTAACTTACAACAAAACCACATAATTTTATTTATAATCAACTTACTATGAAAGTAAAGAAAATTATAGATATCTTCTTTCAAGCTGATATCATTTATCAAAACTATTGTTATAATGCAATGTGATGAAGATATTAACTCACGTCTTCTGATGAGATGAAATGATTCCAAAATTAGCATTTTACTTTTACCATAATAAACAACAACCTGACATCTTTCAATATGAGCCAGCAAAAAATCTTGTTTTAAGCTACAACACTACACGGTAATCTATAATAATTTCGGTAGTTTATTGTAAAATCCTCCCAAAACCAAGTCGTGGCTGGATTACCGCAAAGATCTTCTTGAGTTAAATTCATGACAGGTTATGTGGAGAAAGGAGGTGGTCTCTTCAGCGATTGATTGACGAAAACATGGTAACCTTCTTCATCAATGAATTATAACGAGATTCTCTCTACGGTCTGTTAAAATCGTTGGGATATGGCTATGTGGCATAAAAAATATTATTGCTGATAGTGTCGTGTGAGACTCTATGCAATCTATTCAACAATATATTCAAAGTAGTTGTCCACCTCGCCACGTTTTAACAGGACGGTTTGTTATTTTCTTAACTCTTCATCCTTGTTTGCAGGTTCAGCGTGGCATTCATATATCTCGCAATAAAATCCACAGCGAGTCTACCTTCATGGTCGTCAGTTTGAAAAAGAAAGAAAAATAATATCCAAAAATAAAATAAAATAACGAAAACCTCTTTACAAAGTTTATTAATGCATGGCATTATTTATCTTGCGTGTTAAGGTAAGTTGGTGTATATAAAATAAAAGCCAATCCTTATAACAATTTCGAATTGCCAACTCATCCAATGATAACATAACGTGAATTGTTTTAACTTGAAAAATTCATAATATTAAAGCATGTTATTATTTGTTTTGCCATATGAGAACAAAATTCTTATTTACATCATTATTTTAAGATTAAAAGAAAATGACCTTATTCTCTTTCAAGCTCATAACTAATGAAATCATTTGAGATAATGATAAAGGACCCACTAAATCAATTTCTTTTATTGTTTATATGAGATAACTTTCTAAATTAAGTGGTATTTCATATATATATATATATATATATATTAAAGTGTAATGTTCTTAATGTTTGTTGTGAAGAGAAATGAAGAATTGATATACATATTATATAGTTTTATTATAGGACTTATGGATATAAATCACTCGTCATTAATTATATATACACATTATATATATATATATATATATATATATATAGATAAACAATGATACAAAGAAGCTTGAATGTCAACATAATGATTTATCGACAAAACAATGAGTTTTAATGCATTAATAAAATGATTATGAATTTTAACTAATTGCTTCAGTGTAATAATCATGAAGTCATCATTAGATAAAAAAGGAAGAGCATCAATCATGAAAAAGTTAAAAGGATCACTAAATAATCTGCCATAAAAATCAAGTCAAAGGAAAACCTTGTAAAGAGTGAGAAAACCGAGTAATCAACTACCAAATCAATCAAAACCAAGCCAAAAGTTAGATATTTACAAAATTTCTAATAGGGGACCCATTTATCTCTGTAGAATGAAAGGGGATTTGTTGGGGTGCCAACAAATGGCGACATGTTGGGCGAACCAGTTATCTCTGTAGATTAAAGATATAAAGTTAAGGTTTTCTTGAAATATCAAACTTCACACCACATGACATCCTCACATCACTAGCCTATATAGTAAAGTTTAAACTTAAAGTGCTGTCACAATCAAATGAATTATCGCAACTATTATTCAGAGACTTCGTAAAGATGAATGAGTTTGAAATATATGCATAGCAAATAAACCTTATCAAGAATGCTTTCTCAACAGTTAAGGATAATCGAACAACACTAGCATAAAGATATGACCTCCATATCTTAAGAAAATATCTGGATAAGTTCCCCATCCAAAAATTTGTTTTTCTCTCTCTCTTTTTTTTTTTCTCCTTTTTTTTTTAGTGTGTGTAAATATATAAATTATATCTTTGATTCAAGACTACTATCCTGGCTTGGTAACCAGCTATTGATAGCATCATTCACGAGAACTGTCAGAGATAAACAAGTCGGCTCGTGATGAGACCTCTTGTCCCTTGATCTTATGACCAAGAGCCATCACCCTGGTGATCAGAAATGATGTTATCCCTGACAGGGCTGATGATCATGATTAGGTCGGCTCATAATGAGACCTCATATTCTTCAATCAAAGTTTAGTTTAGTTTTAAATTTTTTCTAATGGATGAGAAACAAATCCAGATAATACCCCTATAATAACATGGAAGGCCTAAAGATGACTAATGCCATTGATTTATAAAGATTCTGAGAGAAAAGTTTCCCAACAAGTTGACTTGCCTAGCTAATGATATCATTCTCAAAACAAAGTCCAAGAATAATAATCGTGAGTTCAACTGACTGATTAGCTAAGTTCATAAGAAATATTTCAAGGCTAGGAATGATTCAATCACAGTAAGAACATTTGATATGGCAAGAAACTCCTTACAATGGTTTCCCTTAAAGATATTAGGTTGATTAGTAGATAATCATATGAACACTCGGCAGTGTGCCATCAAAGTATTATTTATCTACAATGCTCCCTTAAAAACTAAGAAGAAAATAAAAAGCTTGAAAAATATTAAATTCACTACTGAAACCAATCAACCAAACAAAAATCGCTAATTGAACCAAAACACTCAAAAGATAGAATCCGATCAAATCCAAAATTCAACCAAAATGTATGTATTGAAATCCAAAAGAAAAATTTAAAAATTTATCGAAACTTTAACTGAGAGTCGAAGATGGTCAATAACCTCAAAAATCAAAATTCAAGATATGATTACTTTCTATATGATGAGCTATATAAAATAACGTAAAAATCATAAAATTATGACATACGTAAGAAAGAACGACAAATCTCCTCAATGACATATTAAAATTGACCACAATATAAAGATTTAAGTTTAAATAACGTCAATAAAAATAAAATAAAAATAGGAGACACAAATATGTATGTCAAAATGGTGATTTTTTACAAAAAGTATCATAAACCTATTATTGATGTAAAGTTTCGAAAATATTTGAATATTACAGAATCATTCAATTATTAAAATATTACTTCATTATTTCAGGACTCGTTTAATTAATTGATGAGAAGATTGAATAAGTCGGATCCTTTTATTCATCATTATTTACAAAAAGAAGAAAGAAAAGTTTAAGTTGTAAAGTTTCGTGAGAATAATTACAAAGTGAGCAAGATGTAATGATTACAACTCCCAAAAGAAAATGGTCATAACAAAATCTTCTAAATCAAAGATAATCAAAGAAATAAAGAAGATTTGTAAGAAACTAATTATTTCAAAAAGCAAGATATCAACTCAAAATCTAGTCAATATGTACAAGGTTGAGGTGATAAGAAATCCAATCATCTAGGTCTCAAAAAGTGAAAACGAAAAGCAATCAAGTGAAACCAAACTCAATATCAATGTCCTTGGATGTGCAAATCATTATTAATTCCATGTCACAAACTAAGCATCATAATCGAATGAAAGAAAATTTTAAAATCGAAGATCAACACGTAATAATATTTTACACAGATTTAATTGATCTGAAATTATAAAACAATTTTCCTACCCTCAATTATATTTATCTTAATTTGTGGTTTATCAAAATAAGACTTTTCCTTAAATTATAAATATGGCAAGTATTTATAGGAAAGCCTAAGTTATTCGATTTTTTGAAAGATGATTGATTACAAAATTTAGAGAAATATTCATCAAAACAATATTTATGAGCAAAATCAGGAATTGGCATGAATGATTTAGAAATTTCAAGGAGTCGATTTAGCAAACTTATTTCAAGAGAAAATCAAAATTTGAATGATAAAAGAAATAACCATAAGGAAAGTATACACATTCTAAATAAATTGATGAATGTCACTGTTAATAATTTAAATATAGTCTAAAAGTGTATAATTAATGACATCATCCACAATTGTGTAAAATAACCTAATGATAGATTTATCATTACTGAATTATTGTAATTTTATGATTTCTCACAATTAATACCAAAATTCAATACTTCATAGTTTAAAGGATAAATAACAAGTATACAAATTTTGAAATGGAAATAAGATAAAGAATTCACTTCCCTGATGTAAGGCCATACTCGTATTCATGCATTCCCGATTGTATCACTTGCTGCAAAACGCTTTCTAACTTGTCAATCCAACCAAGTGTACCTGACCAAAAATTGAGTAGAGATCAATCTATCCTCAGTAGAAAACGATTGAACTGATGAATAAATATACATTCTTATATTTACTACTAAGTATGAAATCAAAACTAAAAACTAAGTAGTAAAGAAAAAGAAAAGAAACTAGTCTATCTTATTCCTAGTCATATATTCAATCACAATCAGGTAAAGTCAAAAAGCCAATGAAGCCATTGAAGCATTTGTAATCCTGCAAAATAAAACATATCGAATATGAATTGAAATGCTTTATACTGAAAAATAAAAAGTATTAAATTAGAACTTATATTTACAAAAGAAAGAAGAAGATGACATGAAAATCTTTTAAAATATGACTCTTCCAACCATGCATAAACTGGATCATAAAAAGAAGATTGGAGGAGATCTAAAACTCGTAAAGATTCAATGGAATGCGTGATAGCAAGTTCATCAGGATAGTAATAAAAAAGTGGCATGTCAAGATTATGATCAAAGGATCTAGGAAAAATTAAAGTAGAGGATATATTTTGTAGAGAAGTATTATCATCATAAATTTGAAAATCAAATTTTGACACTGCCTTAGAGTAAGCACTTTCCCTTTGAAATTCATGAGGTTTTGACGATTCGATTAATTTACAAGTGAAAAGATGAGTATCGCCAACATTATAAGAAATGGTTTTATCTTCTAACTTAACTTCCTCAACATTATTGTATGCATGAGATTCATGAGCGATATTTATAAGATTATTTTGCTCGTCAATATCTTGAATAGAAATATTTTCCTCATTCTTATACAACAAATCACTTTGCATAGGAACTGACCATAGTGTTTGTATATTAGTATCTGGACTTGAACTATAATCAGTAAATAGATCCGGGTATAAAGCATGATAACTTTCCAAATGTTGAGAATTAGACTTTCCTGTTTGCAAAGGACAATCTTGATTAACTGATTCAAGAGGAAAATCATTATCCATATTTTGATTTGCTGATATATTTTTTGAAGGAATGAGATAATTTTGTTTAATTTGAGAAGAAGAAAATGCAAAATCATGATTTATGCAATGATGATTCAAAGATTCGGTTTTAGGTCCTAAAATCATCGATTCCTTTTCGACTACAATTGCTTGAACAAGAGAAAGATTTTTAAATGTAAGTGTCGAATTTAATTTTTTTTGTTCTTGAAATTGTATACTAGACGATCCTAAGATTTGTTGATGTTCAACGATTTTAGTGTTAGAATTTGGATCAATAAAATTAGACCTTGAATCAATATTAACCGATGAAGTGATGCAACCATCAACATGCATATCGTCAATTTGAAGCTTATCATGATTTGTTTGATCATATAAAGTTGAAAGAGAATCAAGAGATAAAAATAAATCTGTTATTTCTTCTGCAGAAAATTGATCTTTCTCATGAAATCTAAAATGCATTGACATAAATCTTGAAAAGAAAGTACTAGTAGATTCACCTTCTTGTTTGCGAAGATTTCCAATCTCATACCTCAACGCTTGATAATTATAATCCTCATGCGCATCAATGAATAACTCTATGAAATGTTTCCATGAATGAATGGATTTAGCTAGTAACATTTCGAACCAGCCTCGAATTCTTCTTTTGAAAGTGACAGTAAAAAGCCTGCAAATCTTACTCTCACACACTATACGAAAATGGTTACAAATATCTATAAATTCAGCAAGATGTTTCAAAGCAGTCATTTTACCTTCTCCATCAAAACTTAACATTTGCAAGAGATTTACTGCACTTTCAGAAATACCTCCAGCAGGCCCAGGCATGCTGAAAGCATGTTCTAAAACAGTAATATGAGCCATTTTTAAAATAGATCAAAATTTAAAAGAAATAGCTCAAAAGGGCTTACTTGCCGATCGGCCCTCCTTCTAGCGCCATTTGTTGGCCCGATTTTCTGAATCTAAGCCAATGAGGAGGTTTTGTCCACACAATCAGCTTAAAGCAGTGTCCGGTATGTTTGAATTAACAAAACCTCGCAGGTTATGGTCCTGCTACCAGCTAGTTTGTCTCTTAAGGAGAACTTAAAACCAGCAAAATCTAACCTACTCTAATGTTTATTTTACCTAAATATCTAAAATATCCTAAGGTTGCTTTCTTAAGGAAAGACTTCGATTTTTTGGGAAGTTTTCTGAATATGAAAACTTATGTAAAGTATGCAAAATGATCTAACAATTGCTAATTAAACTTAGAAATAAAATTTAAACTGAATTATTCTACCTATTCTATTTAACCCTATCTCAGCTGAAAGCAAATTGAAGATTATATTAATTATTAATCAATAATGATGAACAGAAAGACTAGAGTATAATTTAAACAGACACATTTAAATTATAACCAATAAGTCACTCTACTATATAACAACAGAATTGAAACAGTCTGTAAAAACACAGATAATTTCAACTGTCTGATATTAATTAATAATTAATTATCAAGGAAGCTATTTGAATTTAAAATAATGCCTATTTAAAAGTTAATGTCAACATACAAATAAAATTTTAAATAGACAGAAAATTATATCATTACAACTTAGGTTTATAGTAAAAATACTAATAAACAACATCATAATGAAATATTTGTTCAAAATACTAACTTGAGCTGATAAAGTGAAAGATGTAATTGAACATCAATATGTCACAGCATACTGAGTTAATATAAAGACAGACTGAAATATATATATATATATATATATATATATATCCAAAAAAACACAAAATACCAGTGACAGTATCTGTTTGCAGATGTCCAGTAGCATTCACATCAAAGATTCAACTTCGAGTATGATATAATACAAGTAATAGAATATATTTCAAATAAGTCTTTCTTCCAACACTCCATCCTGGACTAAGCATTTCCATTTCTCCAGCAGAGAAGTGCAATAGATGCTTCAGAAATCAAAGTTGTTTTCAGCTCCATCGATTCCCCCACTCTGGCGGCAGCAGTCTCTCCTCTATCTCTGGATCTCAAAGTCTACCAAATAAAAAATAGAATTTCAGAGAATAACATTTCTCTCTACTCTACAGAGACACCCCACCTTGTGCAAACATAAATTTGTTGTTTAAATAAAACAATTCCCAACAGAAACTCAGCTCAATTTCGTAGCTGGGCGCACTTATGAAAAAACATGTCCAACGCACCCTGAAAATATCCCAAAACGTTCACTTTTTTCAGCAAATTCCTCACAAATCTAGTAAATGGGGATCTTCTGGAAAAAACCCATGTCCCGGAATTTTAATTTTCGCCTTAGTTTGTGCCCAGTTCACTGCAGAAAATCGCCTCCTGAAAAACGACGGAAATCTGGCACTCTTCTGTTTTGTTCATTGAATTCATCCACGGATCTTTTGCCTCTTTCTACTGATTGAACTAGCTCTTTACAGCAATATATTTTATAAAATATTCCATCATTCTTCTCCCACCAAATCGTATGGCATATTGAGCACTTCCTTCAACCTGCAAAATGTATTTGTTAACTTACAACAAAACCACATAATTTTATTTATAATCAACTTACTATGAAAGTAAAGAAAATTATAGATATCTTTTTTCAAGTTGATATCATTTATCAAAACTATTGTTATAATGCAATGTGATGAAGATATTAACTCACGCCTTCTGATGAGATGAAATGATTCCAAAATTAGCATTTTACTTTTACCATAATAAACAACAACCTGACATCTTTCAATATGAGCCAGCAAAAAATCTTGTTAAGCTACAACACTACACGGTAATCTATAATAATTTCGGTAGTTTATTGTAAAATCCTCCCAAAACCAAGTCGTGGCTGGATTACCGCAAAGATCTTCTTGAGTTAAATTCATGACAGGTTATGTGGAGAAAGGAGGTGGTCTCTTCAGCGATTGATTGACGAAAACATGGTAACCTTCTTCATCAATGAATTATAACGAGATTCTCTCTACGGTCTGTTAAAATCGTTGGGATATGGCTATGTGGCATAAAAAATATTATTGCTGATAGTGTCGTGTGAGACTCTATGCAATCTATTCAACAATATATTCAAAGTAGTTGTCCACCTCGCCACATTTTAACAGGACGGTTTGTTATTTTCTTAACTCTTCATCCTTGTTTGCAGGTTCAGCGTGGCATTCATATATCTCACAATAAAATCCACAGCGAGTCTACCTTCATGGTCGTCGATTTGAAAAAGAAAGAAAAATAATATCCAAAAATAAAATAAAATAACGAAAACCTCTTTACAAAGTTTGTTAATGCATGGCATTATTTATCTTGCGTGTTAAGGTAAGTTGGTGTATATAAAATAAAAGCCAATCCTTATAACAATTTCGAATTGCCAACTCATCCAATGATAACATAACGTGAATTGTTTTAACTTGAAAAATTCATAATATTAAAGCATGTTATTATTTGTTTTGCCATATGAGAACAAAATTCTTATTTACCTCATTATTTTAAGATTAAAAGAAAATGACTTTATTATGTTTCAAGCCCATAACTAATGAAATCATTTGAGATAATGATAAAGGACCCACTAAATCAATTTCTTTTATTGTTTATATGAGATAACTTTCTAAATTAAGTGGTATTTCATATATATATTAAAGTGTAATGTTCTTAATGTTTGTTGTGAAGAGAAATGAAGAATTGATATACATATTATATAGTTTTATTATAGGACTTATGGATATAAATCACTCGTCATTAATTATATATACACATTATATATATATATATATATATATATATATAGATAAACAATGATACAAAGAAGCTTGAATGTCAACATAATGATTTATCGACAAAACAATGAGTTTTAATGCATTAATAAAATGATTATGAATTTTAACTAATTGCTTCAGTGTAATAATCATGAAGTCATCATTAGATAAAAAAGGAAGAGCATCAATCATGAAAAAGTTAAAAGGATCACTAAATAATCTGCCATAAAAATCAAGTCAAAGGAAAACCTTGTAAAGAGTGAGAAAACCGAGTAATCAACTACCAAATCAATCAAAACCAAGCCAAAAGTTAAATATTTACAAAATTTCTAATAGGGGACCCCTTTATCTCTGTAGAATGAAAGGGGAGTTGTTGGGGTGCCAACAGGTACCTACACATAAAAACATGTACACTACACCCATGACTACGTTTTCACATGCACCCATCTCATATAGCCTCACACAAGGGTTGGTTTCTCAACCTCCTTTCATTGCCCTTGGGATGGTTTCTCAATATCCCACTTAAGATTTGGTTCCTCAACTATCCTTCACTAGTAAAGGTATAATTTCTTCTCCTTCTTAGTCATCCAACCATAACAACCATACCCTGATATAGGATGTCTTTTGATCCATAATTTTAGAACTTGTCTTTTGATCCTTCAAACTATGTGCCTACCATAATACCCAAAAACAAGGATTGATACATGGAGTTCTTCAAGCCTTTAAATAGAATTCATCGCATCTAATACCATGGGTTACCCAATGTCGTGAGCTTGTCAACTACCTATGGTAAACACATCAATGACCAAGTATAGTTAACCCAATTATTGTTTGAACAAGTCAAGGTTAACTTAACATTTACCCCTAAATTTGAGTTGGGTTAAGAACCTACCCCACTCAAAGTTTATAATAGGTATTGAATTACAACATGTACCCCCCACCATCATCTAGGTATACATCTAGAACTTACACCAGTGGACCAACTAACTAGGATATGCATGCCTAAGCAAGGTCTTACAACATGGTATGCACATTTACATGCGATAAAGTACTAACTCCCCAAAAGATCCTACAACTACATTTATACTTGAAACATCAACTTTCTCATTTCCAACATCCTTCCAACTCCAAATACAGTGGCATGTACCCATTGCTTCTTCATTTCTTCTCAATTATCCACCATTGTCCCATTAACCATGGATTATAAACCATGATCTCAACTTATGCCTCAAAAGCAGAGTATAGACATAAGTTGTCTACACCCAAAACAATGTATCACAGGGAATAAAAAATTAATATATATGGCTTCCACCAGAATTTAAAAAATATATAAAATCATGCCCACTTGTGGCAGTTAAATTTTCATAAGAAATATCCGTAGCATTGATATAAGAGTCGACACACACTAGTGGATGGTATTAATCAATCCTTAGTTCTTATAATCATGGTAGGGACCACACTTCTAGTAGGCACCCGCCTTGTAATTACTTCCATGCCCCACATCTATGTGTTACCATATTTCTTATGAAAACGTGTAGATTGAACACAACACCAAGAGGGAAAAAATGGTCTTCGATTTGAGCCTAATCAATGTTGAATGGGCCTAATGGTTAAGAACATGTGTTTCCTCTTAGGAGGTCACGGGGTCAAATCCAGAGGGGGGTAGGGTATGTACACCTCTGTATGATTTAACAATCAAATTGTTCCAAGGTGGGGGTCCCTTTTCTAAATCTAGAGCGGGGTAAGGTATGCACACCTCTGTATGATTTAGCAATCAAATCGTTGCAAGGAGGTGGTCCCTTGTCCCACAGACAAGGGGGTCACATAAACCAATTTGGTGGTTGGCTAGGTTATGACCTTAAAAATAGATTATTATTATTATTATTATTATTATTATTATTATTATTATTAGAAGGGTCTTGAAACCAAATCTTGAAACTTGAACCCTCGACAATATGGTTTCTCTCTACCTCCATATGATTGCCTTTTGTTTGGTGATATTTACAGTGTTTCTATCCTCTTTTCATTGTAAGTCTTGTGAAAAAAATACACATGAATCTCCCATGGGGTCAAGAAGTGCACCATAATTTATGTCAACATGGGTAGGATCAGTAGAATCTATTACCCATTAAATGCAACCCTCATCAGCATGGACCAAGGCATCATGGTTGAAATCAACAGTATTGACATAGAAGGGAAAAGATTCACTCTAATTCATTGCCACTGGAAAGCCCATACTAAGCACATTGTAGATGGAACACAATATAGTATAACAACCTTCTTTTGAATCCCTTAGACACTAAACTACCCTCTAAATTTAAGTGTTTTGAAG
>LPNX010941186.1:56647-69493 GCA_001517045.1 Pseudotsuga menziesii | reverse complement strand
GGTAGATCTGCATAATGACAAGGAAATTGCAGCTGCTTTATACAGACTAGTAGCTGATAAGAACCTCTGGGCTGAATGCAGGCAAAATGGTTTGAAGAACATTCATCTCTATTCTTGGCCACAACATTGTAAAATATATTTGTCAAGGATTTCCCAATGCAAAATGAGACACCCACAATAGCAGAGTGAAAATGACTTCAATGAAAATATGGATTCATGGATTAATGAAAATAGGGAGTGCCCATTTCCATCACAGGCAACTGCGAAACTTTTAAATCTCTTGATACTTACCAGAAAGATAAAGAGCGTTAGAAATAGTTATTTGTTTCTTGTATACTGTGCCCTTCTAGGAAGAGCCTTGAATGCAATTGTTTTTTGCTTGAAGTTTTTTTACTGTACTATTATTTGCACATTTGCAATCCAAAGCATTCATTCCACAAATAATTAGAAACGATATGTTTCTTTCTCCAATTATGCTATAATAGTTTCTATCTCTTGTAGGTAATAGCCCCACGGGAATTGGCACTGCAGACCAGGCTAAGTATGAACATGTCACAACTACAAAACATGGACAGTGAAGGACTTGGTGGTTATGGTTGGGTTGGACACTTTCTTGTGATTTTTGAGCTCCAAAAGCAGGAGTTCAGTTTACGAGAGGCCTTAAAGCTCTCGCCTTGCAATGCATCAGCAGATTTAGATGAGGTATATTAGCGCTGTCATATGTCAAACAATATAAATTGGTAGTGTTGGTCTGTAGATATTTTGGAGCTATGATTGCTTGGACTTGGCCTGAGAATTTGTTGCAGTAGTGTAATTTTGATTTTTATCTTGATTAAAAGAGTTGTAAGTTGTTTCCACTAAAAATATATATTGTTTTTTATTATAACACCTGTTGACATATTTATTGTAGCTATTATTGAGGGCCATGGAAGCACTCCATAAGTTGTCTCTAGAGAAAGTACCTTCAACATTTTCATTTCTGTTGTCAGAGGGAGATCAGAAGTCTATTTTCCAGGTCTATATGTTGTTCTCTTTCTTGGTATTAGATTTTGATTGAATGATCTTTGGCACTCTAAATATATCATGTTGAAAGTGAAACAGCCTGATGCTGTGCAGAGATTGCAGCAACTTCGAGTTTGGAAAAAGGTTCAAAACAAGAAGTGGAAACTTTAAACTAGGTACAAAAGTCAAATTCTAGGAGAGTGAAATTGTAGATTTCCAAATGGATCCAAACATTGTCAAAGGATTTTGAATTTATGTTCTAATGCATGGAACAGACCCAAATACATCCCTATTGATTGTATGTAACTTCATATTAATATTTGAAAGCACTAATGATAGAGGAATTAAGCCATCATTAAGATGTGCCAATTATTTGTTGCGATTTGCACATAGGAGCAACGCAAACATTGAGATAGATGCAAATGGAATGAAGGAGCACACTTGTATTATTGTTTATGCAGAGAGTACATATGATACAAATTTAAGGGCTTCTCTTCTACAGAAAACTCAAGATAACTGAAGACATGAATCTTAGGAAGTGCAGGAAAGAAGATAGGCGCTAACGTGAAGTGGTGGGTACCAATGTAGAACAATATTTCCCTTTCATTACCATATGATAGGCGTCTTTCTAAGATTACATTTCACTCAAGCTCAAGGTGACCGTGTTCAAAGCTTCAATGGCACAAGGTATGTTTCAATATATGGCCATCCCAATTTTTTTCAACTTATTGTTTTTGAATTTAATTGATATTCGAATGATATAATTTTAGTCATAGAACTTTGAAATTGCATCAGAAATGGATTTTTTTTTGTTGAATTTGATCACTTTTTTTTTAATTAAAATTTGTGTATAACCCTAGAACTTTGAAATTGCTCAAAGGCAAGCTAAAGATGATGCTAATTTGGAAAAAGGATTATCCAAGTAGTCTGGTGAAGTATGGAACCGGTGATGGAACCTGTCAACTCTTTTTATACTGTGGAAGTCACAACCTACTATTGCCTGAGAATTGTAACGTTGATCCTCTGTTGTCATTGTGTGCAGGGCCATAAAAGACGATTCTTCTTTTTAGTTCACCTTCTCTTGTTCCAACAAGGCCAGCTCGTCAAGTGGCTTTCTTTAAGGTTTCACTTCTCTCTTCTCTTTTGATTTATGTTTATTGCATGTTTGGGAAAGTAGGTTTATACAGCGTTTCTCACATACACAATTCATACATTTTACTTTTCTGTTGCACCAGCATTTCCAACCTGTGTTTGAGTGCATTTGTTACACTTTTGCATCAAATCATACAAAGTAGAATGGCGACTCCGTAGGCAAAGAAATATATTATTTATTCTTTTGGGCGTTGGATTTGAGACTTTCTTAAATTATTCATCAGTTTCCATAGTTGTCATGTCATTCATTAACCACATGACATATAGGAGTGAACTCCTTCACAGATTGCACTATGTATACAGGTTTCTACCTGTGTAGTCGAGCGTAATTGTTTTGTGGATTCATTGATTATATTTCCTGTTGAAATCCATTTCCTGGTTTAGAGCCATGTTTTACTTTTCTTAGGTACTAAATAGTTGCAGATTTAGCCATTCAAGTTTAATTTTAACCAATTATTAAATTGAATTTGTTAAATTAGATTTTCCTATTTTGCACATGATCTTGGTTATTGTTGTTAGTTGTTGAACAAGATAAATAATTTGCTTCAATTTTCTTCTAATTTACAATTCATTGTTTTTCTATTTTACAAGTGATATTTTTTTATTGGATTTTGTAGGAGTGAGATTAACTTATAAGTGGGCCATTGAGTATGAAGAGCCCGCTACTGAGGATTTTCCATTCAGTATGAAGAGCCTGATGTTGAGGCTTTCGAGCTGCTAAGTGTAGTTTTGAAGCTGCTGACGTGGGATCTAAGTATGGTTTTGAAGCTGTTGATGTGGGATCTAAGTATGGTTTTGCAACCAAGTGCAAGTATGATGGTTTAGCCATTGTAATATTTTGAAAAGTGATGATTTTCTTGTAAAATATGGAAATTAATGTGTTTTTGATAAAAACTCATATTTATTGTAATACTTTTGACATTTCATAATATAATTTGTGGTTTAAAACTTATATATATGGTTGTACTTTATATTTGTACCAATGTTGTAATTATTAACTAATTAATATGACATTGCATGATTTACATGTGTATTAGATATTTTTTACAAGTGTTGTAATTAATTATAATGTGACATTGCATAATTCGCATGTGTATTAGATGAGAATAGATGTATGATTCTTTTTTTAATTTAAACATAATATTATATTAAAAATTTATATTGATTAATAATGGACATCATTCAAACTACTAAAATACAATGACCATACATAAAGCGACTAAAAATGACTAAATTAGTGACCAATAAAGGAGATTAATGACCAAAAATCGCAATTAAAATGATCAATAATTGATAGATACGCGACCAAACAATCAGATATAAATGACCAGAAAAATGACCAAAATTCGCATATCAATGACCAAAAATCAGTTTTGGTGGCTAATTTATGGTCTTTTATTACGCGACCAAATTTAGTCATATTCTAGCTTGTCATGTGGTCAATAATTTGGTCACAAATGTGGTCATATATTTGGTCATTGATTCAAATATATGACCAAATTAATGACCAAATATGTGACCAAATTAATGACCAACCGACAAGCTATAAATGACCAAAATATAAATGACCAATTTTGGTCATGTAATAAAAGACCGCAAATTAGCCACCAGCGATCGCCAAACCAAAAGTGGTCATTGATATGCGGATTTTGGTCATTTTTTTGGTCACTAATCTCTCATTTTCCACTAGTGGTATTGTCATATTTTTGACACTTCCCTATCACATGTATGACACTATGATTTTTTTTAAGCGTCGATGGATTTTCGTTGGTTATTTGACATCTTTCCAATCTGTCAGTTAAGCGACAGCTCAGTTTACTGTCGGTTAAATATAAATCATCGGTTAAGCAACGGTGGAGAATTTTTTTTTTTAAAAACCACACTTACAGGCCGTCGGTTCACCAAAGAAAACCATCGCCTAACCAAAGAAAACCGTTGCTTAACCAAAGATAACCGTCGCTTAATCGTCGGTTCACCAAATAAAACCGTCACTTAACCGTCGCTTAAGAGACGGTATTGAATTTTATTTTTTTTAAATTCACCTACAGGCCGTCGCTTAACCAACGGCTATCAGTGTTTTTTTTTTAAAATCACCTACAGGCGATGTTTTAAAAAAAAATCACCTACAGCTATGATGTAGATGTGAGAAAATACTGTGAATCTCTCATGAACTCTATAAAGATTTTCCACAAGTTCAATGGAACCTCTTAAAGCAAGTAGTCGCTTAATTATATTGGAGATGACTTGCATTATCAATACATTTAAGCAGAAAACATACTTGGAGATGACTTGCATTATCTTTATTGCCCATACTTTTTGAAAGCTCCTCTTCTTTCCTGTGGCTACTCAGGTCTATAGATGTTGTTGCTCAATGCTTTTCTGAGTGTGCTCTGTGGCATCCTTTCTTGAAAGACGACTTCATAGGGAATGTCAATCCTAGAAAACATCTTATATTTTCCATACTTGATCATACTTCTAGGACACTTATGTTAATCTGTGAAGATTTCTTTAATATCGCTGCAAGATCTCTAATTTGTGATGTTCAATGCACTTCAGATACATGCAGGGTTGTCAAATCCAGTAATACTCCTCAAAACTCCAACACAGATCCTATTTCCAAAAAGAAAAGAGCACATGGATGTTCAAACATTGATTGAAGCTCTAGGAAAGACTTTGAGTCTTGAAGCAGGAAATAAAGTTCGTTATTTAAAACAAAGCAACTTTGAGACCGATATTTGTTCAAATCAGTTAATTAGCACCTTAATAGGCAATTTTGAAGAGATGAGCGATGGGACAGAGGTTTTAGATGCATTTAAGCCTTATTGTGGATCATGGATTGGAGTTATTGCAATGACAGGTGCTATAAAAAGCATTATATGGGGGCTAGTGTCTGCCTTAGACAATCTTGATCAGCAATGCCGCAAGGAAAAAACAGGATCATTGAAATGGCAACATGATCTTCTTGTTAAATGGGAGCCCTTTCTTGAAGATTTTGGGTATTTCATTAACTTGGGCATAAATAAGTGTCTTGTAGGTGATAGATTGGATGAGGCAGTTACTGTTGAGATTCTTGGAATGCATTGGCGGTTATATACCTTATATGGAACAAGTTGTCCCTCACATAGTCTATGTCAAGCTGATTAATCTACACATAGAAGTAATGGCAACATTTTGCTTTCTTTCCTCTAGAGAAAATAAATGCTCAGTTTCCCATGAAGTTTATTGCACCAATGCTAACCTCTCTCCCTGTGAAAGCACAATGCATGACAAACCATCATTTTTGAAAATGGATAGTGACAATCTCAAAGACCTAAAAGCTGCTATTAGAAGCTCCTTTGCAATGCTAGTTAGGAAGCCCTTAGAGTTGCATCTATTTCTGGCATTGCAGTCTATAGAGAGAGCCCTTGCAGGAATTCGGCCAGGCCACAATACTGTTTCTGAACTTCATATTGGAAGTCTATATGGTGGAAAAGTGGACAGGATAGTTGCAGCTGGTGTGGAATGCTTAGATTTAGCTTTGGAATCTGTTTCAGGTATGCCGGTGTATTTTTATTGTAGACAGCTTTCTTATCTTTGCAACAATAGAGTACAATGCTATTTTTAAAATAAAAAAGTGCTTGCAAAAGAAATCCTTCTGGCCTGTTGGCCTGACAGTGAAAATACACGTGTCACAGTGAACATGTGATAACCCTCAGAAGGAAGATAATTAAATCTTGATCTTAAATGAGGTACCTGGTGTTGACTAGGGATTAAAATACAGCTACGGCAACCATACCTGTAGGTGTAGAGGTTGCATAGAACAAGATAGAAGCCCAAAACTTGTCATAGCAACACAAAAACAAGAAACCCTAACTCATATTATGTAGCCAAAAGTGCAAGGACTGTACTCAGTTTACCCTTCCAAAATTATAGCAAACTTTTGAAGTCACTATGGTATCAAAACCTGCACCAAAATGAGAAGTGCTCATGGCCCCATTCTTGCCTCACACTGTTAGACGCACACCCCATAGACGATATAAAAGCACATTCCAAACACTGTATAGACTTGCAAATATGTGAAATCTACAAAAGATGAAGTAAAAATTAGTCCCAACTCCTGAGAACCTGTTGATGCTTTTTTCGAAGATGGAACCAGTTCCAGACCAGGATGCCACCACCCTAGGCCAGTCTAGCCTAAAGGGTCTTCAAAACAACACCTAGAACTTAGACAGTTACCAGTGTAAGATAGCAGACAAACAAATTGGAGCTACCAAGCATCTCTTAGAGCCTCACATTTCCCCCCATTAATTTAGAGTGAAAAACTCCAAATGTGGTCCTCTTCTCCCTAGTCTCCATTTCTTAGGTTTTTGGGCAGGAGGAGGGGCATGGTCAGGAGCAAAAGAGAGGATCTCCTTTTAGTCTTCATCTATATGCATATGCATCTATCTAAGATAGTCACAGAATAACATGTTTAGTAGAGTAAGAAAGGTAGGATATCGGTTGCAAGCAACCTCCTTAAAGATGCCTTGGACAAAGGTTTAATTCCAGATGTGATTACCTACAGGGATTTGATTAAGGCACATTCTGAGGCAGGAAATATATAGGAGGCCTCTGAACTTCTTGATAACATGATAGGTTGTGGAATTGTGCCAGACGACCCTCTCTATAACATTGTCATTGACAGACTTTGCAATCAATGGAAATTTGATACTGGCATGAAACTCTACAATGAAATAGAAAGGAAAGGCATGCTCCCAAGTATTAGCAGTTACATGTCACTTATTAGAGTACTCTTAAAAAATTGCAGAAAGGAGGAGTTTAATGAGATTCTGAACAACAACTATGTAAAAGAATTGGCTTCTGATGTCAGAACTTGCAATATGCTGATTGATTGTTTATGCATGGAAGATGCAGATTTTGTCATGAATTTGTATGACAGAATGGAGGTGAAAGGTGTTGCACCTAATGCTTCTACATACAATGCTGTCATTGGTGGACTTCGCAAAGTAGGAAAGGTAGATATGGCATTGAAGATGCATTTGAGAATGCAGAAAATGGGTTTTTTTCCTGTTATTGAAAGCTTCAGCACCCTTATGAATGGTCTTTGCAAGAAGGGCAGTTTGGAAGAGGCTAATAATATTTTTAAACTAATGCTCAGATTTACAGTAAGGTGATAATTTCAAACTATGAAAGGGGATGCATAAAGGGAGCCTTAAAACTGCATTATGAAATGCAAGATAAGGGGTTATTACCAGCGCTGGAAACTTATCACTCGCTTATTTATAGACTTTGCAAAGAAAGGGACACAGATGGAGCTCTAACAATTTACAATGAAATGGAGGCCAAATCTATGTTGCCAACTGTCTCTAGAAGATTGAATTCTCTGGGAACTGATAATTTGTTTGTTGGGCCAAAGCTTGATATCTCGTTTGTTGATTTCATCAAAAGGCTTTACCATGAAGGAAAGATACAAGAAGCAGCAACTATATTAAGGGAATTGGAATTAAAGAATCCAGCTTCTGGTATTTCAATTTGTACTGTGCAACTTGATAGGTCAGTCAATGATGATGACATTGATACAACTTCCATGCTGACAGCTAATACAGATGAAGAAATTCCAAAGGAGGTTTTGGCCACTCATGTCAGTTCACAGGATATGGAATCTATCATCAGGCTTTGTAAGGAAGGTAGAATGCAAGATGCATTGATGTTTTATGATGAAATGATTAAAAAGGGGCTAGTTCCAAACTTGTAGAGATGTTTTCAACTAACTCCCCACTTTCAATGCCTGAATAATTGGTTCCGGTAAAAGTAAGCCTTTTCCTAGTGTTTCAGGAAGAGTGTTCAAAATTATCAGGATTAAATTTACTAAGATAAATGCACAAGGTAGCAAAGTAAGACCATACAGTGATGCTAAATGGATCTTTATATTAGAGAACATTTTCCTACTTATTTATGGCCCCATCTTGCACAGTAGAATTCTTTACTAAGATAAATGCACAAGGTAGCAAAGTAAGACCATACAGTGATGCTAAATGGCTCTTTATATTGTGGGACTTTGTCTTTAATATTTATATTAATCCTATTATTTTTCTGCTCCCTAAATAAAATACATGTATGTCTAGGCATTTTGTTTGGCATTCACATTTTACAAAACTATGTAAAACATGTTTCTGCTGAAGTTTTAGGACTACAAATTTGACTCCTGCTTTCATACCATACCTGGTTATGATATGGATTATCATTTCATATTGGAATTTCTGCTCCCTAAATAAAAAACATGTACATCTAGGCATTTTGTTTGGCATTCACATTTTACAAAACTATGCAAAACATGTTTCTGCTGAAGTTTTAGGACTACAAATTTGACTCCTGCTTTCATACCATACCTGGTTATGATATGGATTATCATTGCATATCTGAATTTCTACACATTTCCATTTGTAGAGATGGGTTTTACACTAAATAAGTAACAGATAGCATCTGCTCTTTTCCCCGCTCATGGCACAGCCCTAATGTTTTCCCACAGCAACTGGACTTTTGATTTATTGACAGTTCATATCTACTGATGGGTCATGATCCAAATTTGGGCCTGGAAAGTGTTTGTCATAGAGAGGTGGCTCACTTGTCAAGTCTAATACTAGAGATGGTTCATTACAAAGTCAAAAGTCTTATTCAAGATAGTCCTAGCAAGGGAAGTGCTAGATCTCTACAGCTCAAGTATGGATTTCAGAAAGGATGAAATGTTTAATTGCTTTGTACTTCATCATGGATGAAGTACGGTATCTGGTTCTATAGGCTTGCCATGTTAATCTATGCTCGTTCTTTGATGAGGCAATTGAATTTCCTGGGAACAATTTATCTTTTCCTCCAACAGTCGCCTTGCTTCCTCAGATTGACTTCACATTTTAAATGAATGTGCCTTGATCGGTACTTTGTTGACTGGTATTTGAGATTTATTATTTAAATATCTAGTTTAGCCATATAATTATCTATATTATAGTTTTTCAATGGTTGAAAGAAGGATGTATAATTCAGAAAATCATATGATAATTAGTATCATGTTCAGCTATTCTGCAACAATAGATGATAAAATTCTAACAAATTGGCATATGCATGTGCAACTGGATAAAAGATGTGTCCATCATTGAATTATGCACTTATATAATGAATCATGAAAATAGAATCAGAGAAGTGCCTCACTGCTACTCGCTGCTGATTTAGACCTCCATTTGCACTGACCAAAATATATCCTGTGCTGTTTTCCGAAGATGGAGGTTCTATCAAAAAAACATGTAATAAATAACTAGTATGTCAAAGTTATGAGCCAAATTAAGTTTAAAAATTAAAAAAAAAAAAATTCAAAGAATAATATGAACAAAATACTAAACATAGTTCCAGAAAGCCCCTCTGTTGACTGAGGAGCATATCCAAGTAGTAGAAATTGTTATCACAAGGAAGTCAAAACTGACAGTATACAAAAAGGCTTCAGATGCCAGAAATTCAAATTCAATAAACCAGAACTGAGAATCAAGAGGATACAATGTTACCTCGAAAGTTTATGTTGTGTTCATCTGCACAAGGCTTCCATGCAGACGCCTGCAAAAAGGGTTCTTCCCATAACTCTTTTGGCTCAGGCTTGGACTCTCCCTAGAGTTAACAAAATTTTAGATTCCAAGTTAACTTGAACCCTACTTGTCTCTAATATATGTATACACATGTTTGAATACAAACGTAATACAATTTAAGCTGACCTCTGCAAGGGCATGAGCTGCTAAAGCTAAAAGTTTGTCATACATGACTCTTGGAGGTCTTTTCCCTTTCGCAAACTTGCTCCATCCCCCTGCAAATTAAAATGAAAAAAAGAAATTACGGAAGCCTTAAATATCCCAGTTGATAGCCCTACATCTAGAAACAATGAACAATATAGTTTTCCTCCATGCAAAATAAATTAAGCTGCAACAGAGATGAAACAAGTCTGATAAATCATACTAGGTATTTTGTAGAGCATCTACAACCCTAGCAATGAGCACAAGTATCAGAATTCAATATCATAATAGTTCATTTAGTTGTACAGTATGCCATCTAATCGAACCAGGATTACAAATCTTCACGATACCCATATAATTAGTTATTTGACCAGATATTTAAGTTTTGAAATTGTATCTCTTACAACTGAAAACGTGGCCTCTCAAACTGAAATATCCAGCAAGTTAATACATTCTTAAATTAAGTATCCAACCTTTATTGATTTAAATATTTTATTTAGACAGAGTTGCAACTGACAGGAATTCTCTGCTTAACATATCTACATCAATCACAAATAATAATAATTCTCCACATAAACCACCCGTATTGCACAGTAGCATTAATTGAACGATTCCAACCTTTACAGAATTTAAAATTTGGCAATTCTTGATTCTTAAAAATTGAAAGAGAATTTTCTAAGACTTAAAGAAAGATTACATTAATGTGTCCCGGTAACCAAAAGTAGTTGAAGGGTCTGTAATAGTACACCATAACATTCAACCCTTGTGCCTCATCTGAGAAACTAAAACTAAGAACTAATCAAGGAGAAAAACAAATATTCTGCATCTGTAGTTGGTTTTTCATGCAGTTGATAACCATCAGCGAGTCACCAAATACTTGTAGATGATGACATCCCTTATCCATTGCAATCTTTATCAGTTGCTTTAGTCCCATGAACTCTCCATAATTGTTTTGTACCTTGTTCCAGATTTGGTTTGAACTGTATGTAATGAATTTGTGATAATTATTTTGGTTATAAGTTGAAGGTGTTCTTTCTTATTATTTGTTGTATTGGATTTATGCAACTTGCACACATCTCTCCTTTTGACAAATGCAGTTTTAGCAGAGGTGATCAGAAGCACTAAAGTTGCTTTAGTGCTCTATAAAAATGCGGATAGCTTGTTTTAGTTTGTCACATGAAGCCATATTTGATAAATTGAAGAGGGCCATGTAAAATATTTATGTGCCAGCGCATATGTATGTCATGGAAAAAAATGAAGGTTTGGTAGCAATGGATTTGGATAAATCAATCACTTGTGTTTTATTATGATGTTATATTTATAATTGTAACTATAATACATTTTCTATCAATGTAAAAATAATTGCTTAAAGTATAATATCAAGGTTTCCTTTCTAGACTTTGTTTGAAAGTTACTCTTTTGCATGCAGCTGTTAGATCTAAAAAGGATTGGAAGCCAAAATTATCTGCCTATTTCTGGGGTGATTGGTACACCCACTAGTGGTATCAGAGCTTCTGAAGCTAGCACATCATCTCCACAATCTTCTGTCTTTGAGAATTTGGAAGATCAAACTACCAAGTTGCAGGAGAAGCTTGAAGATTTATATGTCAGAGATGATCAACATGTAATCATACCCAATCACCTTCAAGTTCCTAAAGCTGATCATACAGGGATCAGTTTCGGAAGCTTTGGTACAGGCTTTGCTACAAATGTTAGTTCAAGCTTTGCTACAAATGTCAGTTCAAGCTTTGCTAATGATGAATGTGATGAAAACTACACACCTCTGCCAGATGCATCCCGGGAAGCTGAGGAATCAAATGAAGAACATCCTGCAAGGTTTGTGTTTCTTAATCAGATTTTTCAAGTGGGTTTGGCCTAAGATATGACGTTCTGAACACAAACATTATCTAGTATTTACAATCTCTTTGGAGACCCCTGATGGTTATCATGGGTTTTTTTGCAGACAATCAAACACAGCACAATTTGTTCGAAGTGAGGGTTATTCGCATGATCCAAGAGAGTATTATTCACACTCCAGTGAGGATTATTCACATCAACCACAAACATTGACAAATATAGCAGAGAGCATTTCTAGTAGTACTATTGTCACTCCAACTGCAGGTTCACTGTCTAAATCATTTAAACAAGAAGCGGTTGCTGCACCTGGTTCTCATTTTTCTCTTCTTCAAGCTGCTATGAATTATACACATATGGGGTCACAATTTATGCAGAATAACCCTTATGAAACAACAGAGTCACATCAGCAAGATGTGTCTCACTTACCAAGCTTTGCGGTATGTTGCAAGTATTTTCTCCATTTGTAAATAGGTGTCCTCATCTGCATTGTTCTCCTTGCAATACAGTTAGAAATGGGTACTTCTTTCACTGTTTATCCCATTTTTCATGCTTCTTTTAATCTTTTCTCAGATAATGCTTACAATTAGTGAATTGGGTACTGCTTTTGCAACTTTTTCGTGCTGAGTCTCTGCAGAAGATGCTTTTGTTTTGCGTTGATTCCACACTATTACCACCCAAACCCTTACAGTGATAAAAGTCCTAAAGTACAAGTAAGACCCTAGGGGCAATAAAGAAGGGCTTCCCATTGTCACCATGGTAGCTACATCACACGCTTTTGGTTGGCTCTCCTTTGGCACAAGGGGGTATCCTTAAGAAACCATAATCCGATCAAATGACTGTCAGATGGAATGGAGGAGGAAAGCTTAAGAAAACAATTCTGAATTCTAATATGCAGTTTTATTAGTTTCAGATTTGTTAACAGCAAAAGAAAAAGATTGATTTTATAATTTTTAATGGTGGTTGAGAGTAATATTAATGCGTAAAGTATTTACTGGGAATATGGAGTCTATAAGCCAATGATTTAATGAGATTTTTCTTCAATAAATAGGGAATACGAGGGCTGGAATAAGCAAGCTACAACACGCTA
>LPNX010941186.1:0-41050 GCA_001517045.1 Pseudotsuga menziesii | reverse complement strand
TGTATGAACACTAATAGCCTTCAAATGCCAGAAAAAACATTAACAGCAAAAAATGACCTAAATAAACACCCCAAACAAGCCCTAACAACAGTTATAAGAGCTCTAAAAACGAAGATTCTAACCTCTAAAATCCTAACACCAGAGAAGAAACGAGAAAATATGCTTGGAGGAGAGTACCGTCTGGGCTGGGAAATCAGCTGTAACAACATAAGATGAGAAATCCTAGTTACCTTATCCACCGCAAAAGAAGAAATCCCCACAAACTACCTCTATTATGATGCCCTATTTGATTTTATGGATACCATAGTTGTTTTGATGTGTTGTGCTTGAGTCCTCTTGGTCACCCGTGGTCACATTTGCTGAAGGAGAGAGCAAGCCAGCAAGAAAATGCAGGAAAATATGAGTAGTTTGGAGTGTTTCTGGGCATTTAAAGACAACCCAGAAAGTTTTTTTTCATTATTTACTCTACCTCATTAAGCACTGGGTAGAACAGAAATAGATGATTTCATTGTGCTTTTGTCATCTGACAATCCCTTATCTTGGAGTAAAAGACTTTACCTTTTAAGTATTTTTGTCTTATTAATAGCTATTGTAATAGTAAGGAGATTCAGTATCATTGCTTCTTGTCCTGAGAATGTTACATCATAACATGAACCTTACTGCTCTGTGACCTGTCTACCATGTGGGGAATTATAATTTTGGGCAATGTGGCCAATTCATAGGTAAGGTTCTTTATGATTTAGGATACGGAATGACATTTTTATGTATTTCAACTTTCAAGGAATCTACCTTTAAAACAAAATGTTGGTCCTTCTGATTTTTCTAAACAAAATTATATTTCTGGTTAAAAAGCATATCTAAGTATGTATACGCTCTTTGCTCTCAACTCTCTATATGCAACAATTTTACTTCATATTTGGCATTTATTGAAAATTGCTTCAAATCAGTATTATAATTCTTATTGCTTTGAAAACTTTTAGCATAGTGCTTTTGCAGGTTTGCAGGACTAGGAGCAGGGCTTGCTTGGGGTACGATTCAAGAGTCTGCAAAGAGGCTTGTGTTTGGAAAGGGTGATCTACCGTTGGATTTTTTTCATTGTGGTTTAAGCTTGTCCAACTGTGAAGCTGATAATTTTGTATTAAAAGACGAGTTACAAACTATTTACTTATTTAAACAGAATAGGAGTTAGCCACAAAGATTGTAATGATTTTCATCTTTTGCTCTTTCTGTTCATACTTTTGCATTGTCATTATGATTAACTACTCACCTTTCCCTGATAGAAGTAAATACATTGACAGTTTGTTATGCCGTCTGGCAGTTTCTCTTTTCGTTCACAAATTTAATCGTTGTTCCAGACCTAAAATAATTGTGGTTCCAGTTTATGATCAGTAATTAGTAGTCATAGCTCTACACAACTATCCAACTTGATAGCATTTAGCATATATAGGATCTTAAGGGAGTATGAACTGAAGATACTAGATTGAATGCATGGATAAACTCAACTCATCCTTTCATGCTTTAAGACATTTATTTGATAATAAGATTCTTAACATGTTTTTTTTACTTTGGGGATTGTTCAATCATTCGAGTTTATAGTTTGTCATATTGTGCTGTAGTAATCTCACTGCTATGATCCTCTTCTTCATGTATTCCTCCATGCATAAACAAGGGACATGTTGTTTACTCTCTGAAGACTCGAATAAATATTGTGAAGTGGCTCTGGGAAGTTACTGCTTAAACGAGAGTAAACAACCACAATCACAAAAGAAACAACTTAAATGAGAGTAAACAACTCTGTGACCCCTATGGCACACCCTGGCACAAATAGAACAGCACCCTTTAGAAATAGTCAGATCGCAAGTGTAGCAGAAATAATGACCTATCAAAATAGCCTTTCAAACTTTATGGTCTTTGTATGATGTTTGAAGCTGAGAGAGTATATCTAGAATGATATTTTCCAGCTGTGATAGCTCCCCTGTATGGCCAAAATGAACATTATGGCGCAGAATTCTGCTAAAACTTATGAAGTATTCAATTTCAACACTTTGTACCACATGATATACCCATGATTCTAAATAGCCTATTCCTGTTTTTAAATCTTCTCTCTAACAAACCAAAGCCCAAGTTCAGTTTTTAAAGCAGCAGTAAGGATATGATAGTTGATCTGGTTAAAGAGAACCCCAAAAGTATGGAGATAAGGAGAAAAGCTCTCCATTTTAAAGCTTGTTCTCTAACAGAAGCTTGAAAAAGATAATAACTCTGGGACATAGTTCTCTAATTGATGTCCAACCTCAAATTATTCATACAACATGGCAGTATTTGATGAAATGCCAAAGCCAATTATGTCCAAACAATGCCTTCTTAAATAGTGATTCACCCAGTAGCTACAGTAACTATTAATCAATGCAAGCCAAAATAAGTTCAATGCAGTCTGGGAATATCTCATCTTATTGGCTTAGAACTTTACAACACATTTAGTATACAGTTACTCTTCCTCGGCCTTGTTGCAGCCAAACCATTACAGTCCTAGGATAGAAATTTGCTGTGTGAAGGTGTTGAGATTCATGTTCAAAGTTCAAACTCATCTCAGCGACTATGCAATGTTTGAAATTTTGAATTAATTCCTTGTGTGTGAACTCTGTAAAAAGGACTGTTATATTTTTGATATTAAAGGTTTTGGCCACAATTCCCATTAAGTTAAGGTCATGCTGCTGTCAAGTGTTATTTGATATGATGAAATGTTTAGCAAGTTGGGGTTGAATGTTATAAAGATAAAACAACCAAATTCTTATTCAACTATACAACGAACACCTAGCTTAAAACTAACCAGAAAGCTACAGTAAATCATTGGCTATCCATATAAAGTGTTTGTCAAGTGAGCAGAACGGATTTGACTAGTAGACTGTTTGACAAAAGTCCCACACCAAAATGTACAGGCAGTTGACTCAGAAATTGGTATAAATCTGGTTGGGGGCATTACAGGGTGATCCAAATCAATTGGTGTTCTATCCTTTCTGGCTTACAGAATTGCAAAAAAGTTTCAAACTCCATCCCTATTTATTCTTCGAAAGCTGCATTGTAATTATATCTCTGAGAATAGTGTTAGCTCTATCTCTTCATTCCTTGATTTCTAGAGGGAAAAGATACATTTTTAGTTGTTGGCCAAAGGATTTGTTTCATTAGGAATGCAAAGAGTTGTGATACCTTTGTGTATTCTTTCAAGTCCAAGGACCCTTGGTTCCTCCTCTAGGTATGTTGGTATAAGTCATAGGATATTTACAGTCAATAGATTTTCTTCCCTTTTGGTGTGTTCTTGAGATTCACAATATTTTCACAATATTTAAAAAAAAAAAAAAACACAAGCATCGCTTAGCTGATGCCTATAGGTGTCGGTTAAGTGACTCCTGTGTATTTTAAAAATACAATACTGTCGCTTAAGCAACGCCTAGATCTGTCGGTTAAGTGACGCCTATGTCCGGTAGGTGTCGGTGAAGCGACGCATATAGGTGTAAATGTTGTTAAAAAATTTCGTCACCGTCGCTTAATAAGTGTCAGATAACGGACGATGTACATTCAACCGACGGTTACTTAGGTGTCACTTAATCGACAGTTACCTAGGTGTCAGATAACCGACGACAAGTTTCCGACGCTTAAAAAAAAACCAAAGTGTCGTACATGTGACAGGGAAGTGTCGAAAATCCGACATGACGACCGTCGGATTTTTGGTCGAAATGTAGTAGTGTAAATACATCAGTTATCTGCTCGTTCTTCACAACATAATGGAGCTTCACTGCTCCTCTATGCACCATGTCCTTAATATAGTGATACTTGATCTCGATATGCTTCGACTTGTCATGGAACACTGGGTTCTCAGAAAAATTCACACAACTCTGCTTGTCAAAATATATACAAGTAGCATCAAACTGGAGATCACAAAAATTATACAATAGCTTCCTTATCCATACTCCCTCACAACTAGCCGAACAAGCTACAACATACTCTCCTTCGGTTGTACTCAGTGCCACACACGATTGGTTCCTTCTAAACCAAGATATCACACCTGACCCCATACTGAAGCAACACCTTGAAGTGTTCTTCCTATCAATAACACTCCCTACCCAATCCCAATAAACATAACCATCCAGGTCAATATTTTGATTCACGTCATACTTGAGCCCATAATCAACTGTACCCTTGAGGTAACCGAGAATATGCTTTGCAACAATTAGGTGAACATGTCTTAGATCCATCAGGAACTGGCTCAATGTGTTCACAACAAAGAAAATGTTTGGTGTCATATTCGTTAGGTACATCAAGGATCCAATCATTTGACAATACATTGTGGCATCAACCATCTCTAATGAAGCATCACAAAAAAAATTCAAGTTTGATGCCATAGGTGTGGTTATCACCTTGCGGCCCAGTATTCTAAATTTCTTCAGAATCTCCACTGCATACTTTCCTTTACCAAGGAAAATATCATACGCATTTTTCCACACCTCCATGCCTAAGAAGTAGTGCATTATCCATAAGTATTTCATATTGAACTATGTAGCAAGTCTCCTATTGAATCTTTAAAGAGTTCATCTTTTCCTATTAGGAACATGTCATTGACAAATAATGGGAGCATAACTAGTCTTCCGCCTTCAACCTTGAAGTAAAGGTCTAAATCCTCTTTAGTCTCAGTAAATCCTAGAGCCATCAGTAAGCTGTCCATCTTGTCATACCATGTCGAACCTAAGGATCTTCTACAGTCAGTCCCTCTGAAGCAAAGCATCATTCTCCCTCCTTCTTTCCTACTGTATGTATTGAAACATTATGTAATGGAGTGACAAGTAGCTTCCTCTACTACTAATATTCTACGTATCCATCTAGCATCACTAGATACCAAGATCCTCTTTGTTGGAAAGTTTTTCTCGAACCCATCTGTGAGCTTGTCATCCTATATAGGATTTCATCTTCAACCTTGTAGAAAAGGTTAAGGTCTTCATCACTCTAGATGATCTTCAGGCTCCTTATGTAGGTGTATGTTCTATCCCATGGGTGCCTTCTGAGCTCGTACAAGACCCTATTTAATTTGCACACATGAGTCTACCTGTCATGTGTCTCAACTCCCAACAGCTTCTCTATGTACACTTCCTCCTTGACTACATCATTCAAGAATGTTATATTGATGTCAACTGATGTATCTCCCATATCATACATGTATGTATGGATATAATGGAAGTGTACCACAAAACTAGTGCAAATGTCTCTTTGTAGTCTGTTCCTTCTTTCTGTGAGAATCCTCGTGCTACGAATATTTCCTTGTATTCCACAATGCTACCATCTACTGCATGTTGGATCTTGTAGATCCATACAAAAGACACTATGGACTTCCCTTTAGGTCTCGACATCACATCTTAGACATCATTCTTCTTGAACTAGTACTCTTTGATCATAATCATCTTCCCTTTTTTCTTGGCTACTTCTTCATAGATGGAAGGCTCCGCATTAATGATGTCACTCAACTGTGTCACATAAATAGTGTTTGTCTCAAGCCTCTTTCTTTCCTTGGAATTCTCAGCATACTATTCTTCATATTGGGTTATTTCTTGTGCCCAAGGTGGTCTTCATCTCTGGAGGTGGATCTATCATTCTCTCCATATTCTTTTGAAGCTCTTTCTTTCACCATGGTGTCTTTGACCCAAGAAGCTTCAGGTTCCTCTTCTGAACTGTCATTACTCATTCTTTAGAATGATATACAAGTCAAGTTTAGTTGCATGATTAGAAACATATCATAATCTCCAAAACATATTAATAGTGACAAATATATGTCGCATAGCCATGCGACTATTTTAGCCATTGCTACAACATTCATCCATATCATGTATACATATAGTAAATTCTAGATGCATTGTACCCCAATGTTATTAAGACTGTGTACTACACCTAATATGCTAGAAAAGAGGTTTCAATATAGCTAATTAGTATTGACATCTTCCAATTATGTGCAATTCAGTAGTATAAATGCAAAATACTCAAACATCAACTGAATATAAACAAATGTATAACCAAACAATATCATGAAATGAAAATTGAATACTTATCTTTATTTGTTTCATGGGTAGAATCCTTCTTGATCCTTCAACTTCATCATCTTCTTCATTCATTATAGCATCATTTCTTATCCAAATACTAAGATGGATAAGAGGTTCTTCAAGAATTGAGTCCTTCATATTCCTCATTGCTTGAGGGATCTTCTTTGAATCATGAGAGCTTGATCTTCAATTCCTCCCATATTATCTTCTCTTATTATGAGTCAAGCTTCTTGTTGTTTGTGTTCTTCACAGAGTCTACTGAAGGTAATCACTTCCTTATGGCACACATTCCTCGAATAAATGAATGCCATGATCTTGAGAGGCCATTCAAGGTGGTTATAACAATGTATTATTCTTATTCGGTTTCTTAGTAATAGCATTAAACACTTCCTTCTGGTGTATTGAAGGATTAAACATGAGGGATGAGATGATATATAATAGAATCTGCAATGATACTCTTGGCTTTAGCGTTAGCTTCATCTCCCTCTTGCTCTTAAAAATTCTTTAATGAAATACTGATCCATGTCAATTTCTTCATGGATCACGGAGGTCTTATTCTTCGTTAGTCACAAGTTGTCATATTCACCAATATTATCATCAAGCTAGGTGTAATTATTCATTTTGAAATGAGAACCTCAAATGTAAATAGGAACAATTTAGATCTTATCAATTTGAGGTGTTTGACCTAGTTCTACAGCTGGATGATCTACGGTTTGTCAGAGAAACCCTATTTTTTCAAACGTATTATTGGAAAGGAATATTGGCCTCTCTAAGGCGAGTTGTCTAATGTACTTATTTTCTGAAAACAATGGTAGGAGGCTCCCGAAATAGTAAACCCTAGTTTTCGAATTTCTTCTGTAGAAATGTATGAAATTGATTCTGTTGGATATATGAACTTTCATATCCTTATAGTATGAAACTTCTCAATGAGATATGTCAATAATTCATCTTTCCAAACCCTCATGTTAGAGAAGAAATGGATTTTCCAAGTGGGATTTATTCGTATTTTCCCAAGGTGACTATTCAACATAGAGAGCTTGTACGGAATTCCACATGTCACTATTTCACATTCTGGTTCTAAAAAGTGTACCATGGAAACTACAGTCCGTGACCTACATTCAACATCTTGCGAAATTTTGTTTGGACTTTCCTATCCTGAGATATAGTAAATATCCCCATGTCACCTGTTTATGATTGTATTTTGGAGGAGGCTGGAACCTTGATTTGGAGGAACCATATCTCCTTAAGTATAGTGAATATGAGGCTGAAAATTTTACAAAAGGTACAACGTGAAGTTCTCTTTCGCGTGTAAAATTATAGGATTTTGAGACTTCTCCAATATCTCTTTATACACAAAGTTCTATAATGACTAAGTTCAATATTCTAGGGTTTTCAGGCATGAAACCCTAATTTCCACTAGCTTCCATTGTAGCTATATTTCGGCTGCATAGTGAAGCTTCTCTGATTCAAAAATTGCTACCACCAACAGATGCACCCTACTGAGGCAAGTGAGTTTAGCCCTCCTTTCTTGATGATATGTGGAGAGAACACCTTCAACTAGGAAGCCCTAGTTCCCGTAGCTGCACAGTGCCTTCTTTGAGAGAGGCTTTGATACCATGTTAGATTTTCTTAAGAACTCATTAGATTATCTAGGATCTTTATAGGAAATAATGACAAGTACAAAAAATGCATAAGATATAAAATATACATAAGATACAAACATTTTCATCAAGGAAACCGTACATGAGAAAACCTCGCAAACTTCTTCAAAATAGCAGGATGATCAAAAGAAACAATAAGAAATTTTCAGCAACTATATTTCTCTGCTCCTATTATTGTCTCTTTCTCTCTCAAACAACATAGAGAGTGTGGGTAGTGTGTATAAATGATGGAGAGTGCCTCCATAGTTATACCCTTTTAAGTCACTGACCAAATATAAGACTTGATCCTACATGTCATCTCACATGGGGCCCACTTCTCCTAGAGAGACCACAATTACATATTACATGATGTTAAACTGGGGACTATTGCCTCGACTGACAATGGAGGTTGTACCTCAAGGTCTAGACACAATTTAGACATCTCATAAAGGGGTAACACACATCCCTAATGGGGGTAAAACAACATACAATGATAATATACATCATAACATATTTAGAAGTTACAAATCCATCAACACACTTGAGGGGGTTCAAGCAGATGTTATATTTGTGACATCGGAGTAAGACCGGCCATAAGTCATCCAAATGTTAGGAACGCTTCTGAGATCGAGCTATGAGGTTGTATAAAAATACTAGAATAATGTGAATGAGGTCATTGAAGAAAAAGGTCATGGCTCTTTAAAAATTGTCTCCAGCATTTGTAAGTCCAAATGGCATGACACAAGACTCAAAAGTACACTTGGGGGTAGTAAAAGAATTTTTGTACTGATCTTCTTTGGATATCTAGATTTGGTTATAACTAGAAACACCATCCATGAAGGAAAATAATTTATGACCACCACAAGTGTCAATTATTTGGTCAATAAAAGGAGTGGGGAAGTATAACATCCATAGAAGAATAGTCTATGGGTTCTTTGCTACCGCACATATAGGATAACATCCCCAGTTGGAGCCAGTTGTTAGCACGATTTTGGTTTAACATCCTAATAAGATGAAACATTTGAAGCATGACACAGATAACATAGAGTGGAATAAATTGTTGTTTTCCAAGATATTTTAATGATTTTTTACCCGTCATATCATAATGATGTATAAAATACACATACTTGAGATTTCCTAGTTGAATGAAAGTAAAAAATTAGAAAAGTTATGACCTCCATAATAACTCTATGTGGAGTATAAATAATAAATACAGGTAGACTATCCAATCTCAGATAAAATGTGTGCACATCACCATTAAATAATATTCATGATCTAATTAAATCATACAATATGAAATGCGTTCATCCTTTCTGCTAAAAACCCACATCTTTGGTTAGGAGTGAAAATCCTATTATATTTCTTCAAACACTAGCAATAAAATCTTATTCATCACCACATATGTTTACCATTTGTTGTTGATATATTTTAATTTCCATATGCCTCTTTTCATTATTTTTATTTTATCTTGCTTCTCATTTACCCATAGTTTCCATTCCCATATGATACTATCCACATCAATGATAATATTTTTATATATTCCATATTCCCATTTGGAATAGGGAACCCCTCTCGATTCTTTCCCAACAAGTATTAGTAATTTCGTTTTAATGGTGATGATGTTATGCATAATGTAATATGCTTCTATTTTAAATGAAAACCTATGGAAATACTATAATAACTAGGTGATGTCATTTAAATGGTTGTAAGCTATTGAATATATACACACAATTCCATAAATATATCAATAAAATAGTTTTCTTAGCAAAAACAAATGGGATGATGCACAATCATGGACTCCTTTAAAGACACTTTGATGCCACATAATACTGAAAAAACCTGGAACCTCTGACTTTAGGTGACAATTAGGGGTATTTCCCTAACGGATTTGAAGATGAAGTAAAAAGACAAAAGATATGTAATTGAATCAATTTTCATAATATATAACATTTATGCAAAAAAATGTATGTAAATGATTATAAAATTAGCTTCCATTAAATTTGGTTTTCAAATTTTCAGCACATCATAACATATATGTTTATGTGGGTGCAACACTCTATGAGTTAAATGATGTCAGTTTTGGAGAAAATCTTGTAGACATATAAAGGACATATAGGCCTAGTGAAACACTATTTATTTGGATTTTTTCATGAACGTTTTATTATTAATTATTGACGTGAGAAAAGCTTGAAATGAAAATATTATGTGTGGGTACAACACTTTAGGGGGGAAAGTTAATGAAATCCCTGATTTCTATATATAATATTGTAGAGCTCACTCTCTTCTAGTGCACCATATAGTTTTCTTGGGAAATGGTGAAGGAGATCAAAATTTATATAAAAAATAAACGTTGTATCTATTTTCGAAAACTAAAGTGTGTCATTTAGAAAAATAATTATAAATAAATAAAACATACATTTTAACTAAAAATTTACATATTCAGAATTGTAAGATCATACTCTATAATATTCTATATTTTTCATAAAAAAATATTGTGTTTGTCATAGAAAAACCTGTCATTGAAACTCAGCATATTGATAGAGTTCTAAAAGACAGGAAATAGCACTGGTTTATTTGTCCTAGCATAGAGGTTTGGTAGTTCGAAGCTATTTCCGAACATAGTGCCGAGCCTTGTTTCCGCTGATTTTTTAAATTTTAAAAAAATGCATATGTATTAGAATGCATATGATTTTTAGAGTTATTCATATTGCAGATGCCATATATTGCATATGCGATTCAGATTGGATATGCGCTATAACACATGTGCGTTTTAGCTTTAGTAGCTCGGTACGAGAGTAAAAAAGAGTTTACCAAGTTAGTGAATAGGATTTTGGAGAAACCCCATCTAAAAAGAAAAGAGCATGGTAATTATTTGCCCCTCCAAAGCGGTTTAGTGTGGAAAAAGGACGACACTTAGCCTAAAATTTGTGAATTGTTGTGGATAATGAGGTCAGATTATTGGAGGTTCAAGCCGCTTGTTCATGGCACTTAACACTTAGAAGCTAATTTTTAGACTTCGTGATTGATTTTTATTTCCTAACCTTTCTCTAAGTCTCGAAACTCATATCTAGCTCTAAAATATTCCTAATGGAACCAACACATCCAATATGAGGATAAGGATTGCAAGATCATTTATGTTGTTTGGAAGCATTATTTTTGGTCGTGGACACACAAAAGAATAATTTAGGGCCTAAGTAAAAGGTGTCATCTCTCAACTATGTTGAGGCTCCATGATGTATACATTTTTCTCAAGAACTCATATATCATAATAATATTTCCACTTGGAGGAAAAATATCTTCTTAAGACGTGATTTTTTCATTCAAGGCATCATTCTTGGTTCAATATTCCTATAACATTCATTTAGGGCATACAACTTATTGTTTCTCCCACAACTATGTTTGGGACCTTAATATCCATACATAGTGCTCAAAACATCCTATTATTTATAATTACCCCACATGGAGGCTAGGGATATGCTCATGAGGTCTTGTATGGTGGATCAAATTTCATTCTTAAAACTATATTCTAAGAACTTTTATTTATGGTACAAGGCCTAGGTTTCCTACCTTAACAATGTCCAAGACCCATGGATTCATATATACAATCAAAAATCTTCTAACGGCATCCATGTCACCACTCGAAGAAAAGGGTAACTTCAAGAGGTCATGGATGGTCATTTGAGGTGTTTTTCAGGGTCATGGATTCCTAGAAGATTTTTTTAGATTCCAATCCCAATGCTTACTCCCCCAACAATGTCAAAGGCTACATGAACCATACTTAGTGCTTGTAAGTCAGGTGGTGATTCAAGGTATCATTTTAGGCCTTTGATGGATATAATATTCCTTTATGGACTAAGTCTTGGGTTTACTCTGTCAACCATGTGTAAGGCCTTGAGACCCATGTCTACTATTTAAAACCTCTCGATGGCATGAATATTCCTAGTTTTTGGGTAGGGATACCATCAATAGGATCTATGTGGTAGTTTGAAGTTTCCTTATTGACCATCAATGACTAAGGGATTCATTTAGGGGCCAAGGATTGGTTTTCCTCCCATTTCCATGCATATGGACCCAAGACCCATAACTATTGTAAACAAAATCCCAATTTCTCGCATATCCCTAATCTAAGGCCAAAGACCCCATAGAGAGGTCATGTGTGGTGGCTTGATACATTATTCTTTCCTATGGATCTCAAAAAGCTTCCTTTAGTGTATATGACCCAGGTTTCCCAATCGCTCAACCATGAAAAGGGTCTCTAAACCCATCCTTAGTGATTAAAACAACATAATGGTGTCAATTCCTACACACAAAGCTAAGAATTTCCTCAAGAGGCAACATATGGTGGTTTAAGGTGTTATTGGTGGTAATATATTCCTATAATATTCATTTAGTCCCTAAAGTAGAGGCTTCATCTCTTGATCACAATGTGTAAGACTCTAGGTCCCTCCCTCCCACTTATATTTAATTTCCTCCCACCAATCCATTCGCTTTATATTTGTCCTCCCTCCAGTACCCCATCATATCTTTCCCTTACCCATCCCTCCCTTCCCCTTATATTTCTCCTCCCTTCATCCCCGCCATATATGTCCCCTACCCATCCCTCCCTCCCATGATCCCCTCTACACATTCCTCTCCCTTCTTTGATTCCCCCCCCCCTCTTAACCAATGTAATGTTGGGCCATGATCCACCCCATAGATCGTATGGATGGAATTTTGGGAGTCTAAATGGTATTATAATGGGATAAGGGTGCCATTATAGGGTTTTGGATGGGAGGGATGGGTCTCTGGAAATTGACTATAGTCATGGAAGAGAAGAAAATGAGTCCATAAATCAACACAAATGCCCTATAGATGGAATACTTGGCCTTTAGTGGGATATGGGTGTGATTATGAGGTTTTATGCACACTGGATGGGTCTTAGGGTCTTAACCATGGTAATGGGACAAAATTGTAATAGAAACAAGTCTTAAACCACTACACATGCCCCTTCAAGGGGATATTCAGCCTTAATATGGGATATATGTGCCATTAGACTATTTTATCAATTGAATATTGTTCTCAAGGCGTTGACCATGGTCATATAGGAACCATTATGAATATTTCTAGAGAAGAGATAGTTCTAAATACAGTACCATGGTCCAAGGATAAATCCAATATTCTACAGATTAAAGGATGTTTTTATGGTTCATTGACAAATCACAAGGTCCGAGACTACGACAAGCCCTATAAATGGAGTCTAAATGGGATAAGGGTGCCATTATAAGGTTTGGGACTTTAATCCATGTCATGGAAGAAAATGTAGGGTCTTAGGAGCTAACTGCAACCTTAATGGCTCATGAGCTATAAATGAGTCCTTTAATTACCACACATGCCTTCTAGATGGGATATTTGGCCTATAGGTTGGGTATGGGTTCCATTATGAGGTTATGTGCACTAAGGATAGGTCTCGAGTCTTAACCATGGGTATAGGTTCCATTATAAGGTTATTATGTTTAAATATTTGATATGCACTAAATCGCATATGCAATAGATCACATATGCAATTTAGTGGTCATGCAATACAAAATGCCCATTAAGTAAAAAGTAGTGTATGAATATCACATACGTGATAAAAAGAACATGCGTTATATCACATAAGTGATATGCGTTTTTTTTAAAATGTCGGGTTGTGGGATGTGGCCCAGTTTTATTGTAGCAAAAGACAAAATTCTTTTGAACCCGCGCACAGAGAACTGTTGTGACCTGCAATTTAATCATTTCTTGCACAAATCCATAAGTTTTGTACACATTTGGGTGGATTTAAATGAGGAATGTACATAATAGAGGTCGAAATTCAGCGAGGAAGGTGCTTACGCCAGAAGAAGTTGAAAATAAAAAATAAATGAAGAGGGAAGATTCAAGAAATCGTCTGCATTCATTGGATGAGAAAATACTTCCCATTCTTGATCAACAGATACCTGACGTAGACACTGAGGAATATAATGCAATGTTCAAGGACGCTGGCTATAGGAGAGATGATATTCTTGGTCCATTATTAATTGGACAATCTTGTGAAGAGTTCAATCATTATGTTCCTGACAATGCAAATGTGACTCCGCAACAACCATTCCAGGTGGTTAAATCTCCTAATCATAGTTGTCAGCCTGTAGTTGATGTAAACGTCACTCCAGCATTTCAAACGGCATCGAATCTCGCATCAAAACGAAAGAGAACTCCTAAATGCATACAAGTGAATGAGAATTAATTGACTTCCATGGAAGGTAAGGTGGCTAAATGTACTATCCTTCTTCAATGTTCTCAAATAATGAAACAATGTTTTGATAAAAAAAATCTGAAGACAGTAAATGCCAATTTTTTTTAGCTTTACTTAAATCTAGAAATATGGCAATTGTTAGAAGAAATTTAGGAATAAGAACATTGAAGAATATTGAATGAAGTAATCACATTGTTAAATCTCTTATTGTTGCATTCACATCGATTGGTAAAAAAAATCGTTCACAAGACTGTAATGTGGCTCGTTGCGTATTGGCTGAATCAATTGTATGTAGATCCACAAGACAACATCATTTACTTAAATGTGCATCACAAAATGTTCCTTTACATCCAAAGACACTTAACAAATATTTAGTAAGAGGAGACAACCTTGATGTAGAGGGACAAATGGAAACGTTATGGGAATTTAGCGGTAGGTTTCCCCGCAAAGACATGAAGTTAGTTGAAGAAGTGAAGGGACTAGTGCACACTTTTTGGAACGATAACACTAGGCCTTCCTCTAACAAAAAGGATGAGTTAAAACAATGTATGGGTTCTTTGAACAATGAACCTCATGTTAAACATTATCTTGACATGACACAAACTCAATTATTCAAGATGTTTAAATTTTTCCATGTAGAGCTAAGGCTTGGACAAAGATATTTTGAAAAATGAAAGCCTTGGTATGTTAGAATCAATACCATGGATGATTTTAAGGAACCATACTTATTTAAAACTGTAAAAATGTTGGCGAATCTTATGAATTCTTAAAATGCCAAATATAAAATGTTTGGCGATATTTTTCAAAAAATATTTAATTTCCAAGGATTTTATATCATTTATATAATAATTTGGTGATTTTTAGGTTGGAAATTTTTTACACCATCAAAATTGGCCGAAACAGGGCTTCAAAAAATGCAAAATGGTGAATCTTTTTTGGAGAAGAATAAGGAAAAATAGCCCATGGGCTAAATTTCTCCCCTAAAATTATCCCTAATCAATACCATCTGGAATATTTGTTGTTGTAGATACCACATAGACTTTGATCTATATTATCATAAATTTTCACATATACATCATTTTTTGAATCTTAACCATGTGCAGGAATGCTCAAGTACAGTACTGCCAATGTAATCTAGATATTTCATCCATAACATAACTTGTCCAAGGCAAGATGGGAAGACAAATTAATTAAAACAATGTGTATATGGTTCTTGCAACAATTGTGGTGATCTATCACTATAGTCTGATTGCATCCATGAGAGTGAATATCAAGCATTCAGGAATGCAATTGTCGAGAAGCAGAACTATTCGTATGAGAAATATCACCTACACGATGGAAAATAAATCAGGAAAATTAAATTGGTGACTTCACCAGTGAGAATGTAAAAGAATAATATTCATTCAACTGAGTGTACATTGTTGATGTTGTTTTATTTAACATTGTTAAATATTGAGATATTAATATTCATGTAAATCTTTTTATGTTTTTTTATAACACTATTTTTTTTACACCATGTGCAAGGATGTGATTTTATTTCAGAGTTTTGTGGAAATATCCAATAGTACATTCAACATTTCAATATGGAATGGTGGCAAGATGAGGAATTCAGAATATGTCGGGACACCTTCCCTCTCAGAAATATGGATCGATCCCAAATAAATCTGGCGAACACAATGCATGGAAATCGATAGTTTCATTTAATTAGAAGCTCAGACAACTTGACCCTACAAATTTGGACAAGATTGAAGGCTTGGTTTTGTATTTCATGTAGCACCAATGAATGGGATGATTGTGAGTATACAGATACAGTTGATACATGTGATTGAGTGACACTTGACACTGATTTCAAGGGGGTTAATGAAATATACCATTTTTAATATGATCATACACATATTTCTACAGACTATGACCACATATCAGATCTCATACAAGAAGGTACAAAAAAGTAAATTAGTAATACCTAAATCACTACAAGCCTTTACATTGAAATAAATTTAATTTATGCTACATGCAAGACCTTATTTAAAAAATGTATTGTTAACTCAACCTATTTTCTTTCACAGGTTACATATATGCAGTGGCTTCCCAAAAAAATAATGAATGGGGTTCTGACTATTGGTTGGCATGTTGATTAGAGGGGAAACAAACCATTCTTGAACATGTTACAGATGATGAAAATATCAAACTCCCAACTGGCTCGATGGTTATAAAAGGGGATTACTTGACATTAGCAACATAATAGAAAAGGAAGGGTGGGTATGTATATCATGATTATAGACCAAGAGATATTGTATACCACTTCACCAACCTGGTAGTTGGTATAAACATGAAACTGTGCACACTTTCTAACAAAAATAGGTCACATGTATGATACTTTCTACCTTGTATAGAGCACGAAATATTGATCAACACCATTGACAGCAGAGATGATTCAGCTGGCCTACTCGAGTGAGTGCATTTTTAGTTGTTACTAGATTGTCAAGTGTGGATAGATTGTCATATGTGTTATTTAAAATTTTAAGTGTGCGCTGAAGAAAAATTTCAATTATTTAGCCTTAGTTTATTCCCAATGTACTAACCTGTGATTGACAGATACCATTCATAGACATAATACTATTAAGAGGATACTAGACACTATAAACACAATCCTAGAACCTCAGGTGAGTTATCTACAAATAATGTTTGCACATTTTCATTGGGTTCTCTTTATTTTCTTATGAGAGTACTAATGTTTAGCCTTTCATGTTCCTAGGATACAAACATGATCTATGGAACATTGGAGGCACCAAGAACAACCCAGTGTCTTTAGAAACCAACAAATAGAAATTGGGAAATAACATGGTATCGAGTTGTTGCAATTTTTTTTTTATGTTTTTATATTAATGTACACTTAACTACATTGTTGGGTCAACTCTTGCAACTCTTGCATTGGTGGGTCAACTCTGCAAAACCATTGACCGTTCCTATTTTTGTAGGGTTCGCATATCGGCGTTGCCGATACAGACTTGCTAGAGCTAACATCATGCAATTTTGCTACTCTGTTTGGTTTTTTTCTCCTGGACCAAAAGTCACAAAGTGTCCCTAAACGAAATTTTCATGTGACTTCCAACTTGACATAACTCAGAAACCTGAGGTCAGATCGAAGAACTGTCGACTCTGTTGGTTTCCTAGAATACTTATACCTCTAGGTGGCCCTCTCCCTCGCTTTTTCATGGCCTGGTGACTTCATTGTTTTTGAAATCTAGGCTTTCACATCATTCAAGCATACATTAAAGCACATACACAGCCATCAAACACAGGTATCGGGAAGGGACGTCCAATCCACCTTTGTATTCATATTTGATGCTTATTTATACATTATGATAGAGGTTGGAGCGGTTGTACCCGCTCCAACTACTCATTTGTTAGTATTTATGTAATTATACAATTATAATGACATTTAAGAGGTCAAGTGGCCCCCTCTAAACCTCCCCCACAAACAAAACGTTTCTTCATCCTAAAGAGAACAAAGAAATATGCATCAACATCCTGGGTCTTTGCTATTACTGAAGTAGTCCTCACTATGCATCAACCATGCATATCGGTCTACATAGGTAACTCAGCTGCGACAACTGCCATCTTGATAGGAAAACACAAATGTACAAGGTTCTACTATGACTCGTTACTCTTCAACCTCCATCTTCAATCTTGCAGTAGTCAATCGAAGTCTCATCCTCTTACAACGGCAGGAAACCATATTCTTTCACAATCAGGTCTTTTGGTTTAAAGCCTCACCCTGGCTCATCTGGACGGCATCTCCATCAGTTCATGCATGCGGCACCTTTTGTCTCTTCGACTTTCTATGCAATTTATTTGTCTTATGGATTTTCTGAGGTCACAACCTAGGAATAGTTTCAACATTTTGATAATGAGGGGTACATTGTCGTCATCTCTTGTTGGAGCGCTTTGCTGTGTAGGTGAATGATATTTGCTTGAATGACATCATCGTCTCTTCTTCTGTTGTAAGAGTTTGAATTTCCTGCAAAATTGTATGTTTCCTACTCATGTGCATGGTCTTAGTCATGATCGACTACTTTGGAATGAATTGGACTTATCTTATAATAGTCGAATAGATATCGACTTCATTACATAAGTCAAGAGATCAGCTGCCTTTAAAAAATACCCACGTTTAACCTCCTAAACTCGATCAACACAAAACATTTAATGAATAAACATTAAAATCAACTCACAATGGTTGGAAAGAGACCAACTTAATTTACATACACTAGAGGGGATCACCTGCCTCTATTGAGACTCAATTTTAACCCCCTCTATTTTAATGACCCATCGACACAACTATGACTTCAAAAATCTATTGACCAATAATATTAAACAATATTGAAATGAGACATCAACTTGTTTATAGTGCCACCTATGACTCGACTATAATAAGGAGTCAACCATAATAGACTCGACCAAAATAGAACATGTATACCGACCTTTACAGTCAACCAACCGTAACAAAGTATATCACCCACAAACATATCAAACTAAAATGAAATTTGAACAAGTATCAATACCCATGGACCATAATTCATAAGAAATTTTGTAAATAAAGTGACTTATCAATAATGGTCATCCACAAGTTATGAACTCACCATAGTAATAACTAAATAATCAACATATTTTTTCATATATTTGCAATATAGAGGTAAGATTGCATTGAGAACACCATTTAGCGCGACGATATCCTGTGAGCATCCATAATTCTCCATCACCTCGAACATCACTATCGCCTCATCGACCTTATCGTCCTGCCCATAATTTTTAAACACACAAAAAATGGTTTCCATGGACTTGATCCCCTCATTCTTCATTACCTTAATGCAATCCCACATAGCGTCAAACAATTTATCTTTTCCAAGCAAATCCATGATGAAATTCCATGAGAGGGGGCTATGCATCCTGCCAAGCTTCAATCCGGCCGAGTGAAAAAACTTCAAGGCCTCCATGCCGACATCGTAGGATAATTTGAGAACATCCTCCACAAATTCCGTTGAAAAAGTAGGAACCAACTTGTTCAATGCACTTTCAACACCCATAGAGGGAGGATTCTTCAGAATGTTGCTCACTGTCTCTTCAATCTGCATCTCTCTGGAATAGTTTGAGAAATCCGAGCTCCTTAGCGACTCGTGGAATAATTGGGGATGGGACCGCTTACACCATGGAAGGCCTTGAGGAATATTAATGATATGAAGAATAAGTATTATGTTGCAATGAATAGGGTGGATGGCCATGAAATGAAGCTTGCAGTCCCGAAACTAGCATGGGAGCTTCCATTTTAGGTATCTTGTTATGTTCGATTGCAGGATCTCAACGAAGTGGTCGATAGGTCAAATATTAGTCAATGGTTTCTTAATATTTGTCAATAATAATATTGAATTTGATAGATATGCCAAACATACAAAAAAATTTGTCCATTCTTCAGGCAGCGAAGTGGCATAATTGGACAATTGATTGACATTGGCGTCAATTGATATTCTAGATGGTTTTGGCCACTCATGTGGTAAGTCTGTCATCCTATCGACTGGTCCATTCCAAAAATAATCTTTAGGCAACTGACAGATAATTCTTTATTTCACTAGTCAGACTCCAAACCCAACTTGGAGAAGTTAATCTTGAACGACTTAGCATCAATGGGACGCTTTTTCTTCTCTACGTGCTGGGAATTACTGTGATAAATTAATTTTGACAACTTCTTGGTTGTAATCATGAGTCAATATATATCCTTCCCCCAATGATCGACATGGTGGCAATGAGCTTCTAACAGAGTTTAACACACACACACACACACACACACACACACACACACACATATATATATATCCAAGAGGATGTCACGATAACCAGGAAATATAAATATTTAGGTTTTTACCATTTTGAATGCTTGTGGCAGTGATTCAGTACTACCATTTCGCAGTCCATACTACAAACTAGCAATTTCCTAAATCTTTCATGTGACTTGGGTATGCAATTTGATTTATTTGTCTTCTATGTCTAGTCATATACTAAGTCTCAAAAGAGCAGGTATCTTGGAGCCCATTCGCGCCAACAAAGGAGCTCCGTCGACGGATAGTTGGAAATCGGTGAACACTCACCGGTCAGTTGGTCGATGATTTATCATTTGTATAGGTCTACATGGTTTGGGTTCTTTTTTGGAGCCAAAATATATCCCTTCACTGAAAAAATGAGCGAGGGTTCTTGCAGTTGTACCACATGAATAGATATACACAAGTATGGCGCTATCGAGCAGGGTATTATTCAACTGGAAAATCGTATGCACACATAGGAAGTCTTTAATTTCATGGATGTTTGTAGGTTTTTATTTATCTCACATTTCTTTTCAGGTTCGAACTATCCCCATCTGCTACTACTATCACCCAGACCAAGCAAAGAACAGCAATGACACCAATGTTGAAAGCTAGGCTTTTATATCATTCAAACATACATTAAAGCACATACACAACCATCAAACAAAGGTATTGGGAAGGGACATCCAATACACCTTTGTATTCATATTTGATGCTTATTTATACATTATGATAGATGTTCGAGTAGTTGTACCCACTCCAGCTACTCATTTGTTAGTATCTATGTAATTATACAATTATGATGACATTTAAGAGGTCAAGTGGCCTCCTCTACAATCGTGCATTGACTTTGTAAAATAGGGTTTTTCTCAGTTTCCTTCAATGCAACTCTTGATAGGGTTCCCATGTATGGGGAAGGAATATATGGTTTTTTCTCAGTCTCCTTCAATGCAACTCTTGCATTCTAGGGTTCTCATATCGACCATTCGCATACAAACTTCCAGGATCCAATGACATGCAAATTTGCTGCAGGGTTTGGTTTTTTGCTCTGAGACCGAAAGTAAGCAAGTGTCCTTGAACAAAATTTTCATGCGACTTTCAGCTTGACATATCTAGGAGACCTAAGTTCAGATTGATGAACCGTTGGTCTCCTAGCATGCGATTACCTCTATGTGGCCCTCTCCCTCGTGTTTTCATGGCCCACCGACTTCATTGTGCATTGATTTCATAAACTAGGGTTTTTCTTAGTTTCCTTCAATGAAACTCTTGCATCGGTAGGTCAACTGTGCAAAACCCTTGACCGTCCCTATGTTTCTAGGGTTCCCATATATTCCTTACCCATACATAATTGTAGGAGCCAATGATATGCAATTTTGCTACAGGTTTTGGTTTTTTGCTCTGAGACCGAAAGTCAAAAAGTGTCCTTGAATGACATTTTCATGTGACTTTCAACTCGACATAACTCAAAAACCTGAGGTCGGATCGATGAACCATTGACCCCGTTGGTATCATGACATGAAATTACCTCTAGGTTCCCCTCTCACTCATGTTTTCATGGCCCATTGACTTCATTATGCATTGATTTTGTAAACTAGAGTTTTGCTCAATTTCGTTCAATCCAACTATTGCATTGATGGGTCAACACTGTAAAACCATCAAATTTGCTTGTTTTGGTAGGGTTCCATTATCATATTTACCCATATATACTTGAAGGATCCAATGACATGCAATTTTTCTGCTCCATTTGATTTTTCACTCCCGCACCAAAAGTCACCAAGTGTTCGTGAAAAACATTTTCATGCGACTTTCAACTCGCATAACTCGGAAATATGAGGTTGGATCAACGAACCGTCAACTCTGTTGTTCTCCTAGCATGTGATTACCTCTATTTGTCCCTCTCCCTCGTGTTCTCATGGCCTAGTGACTTCAGTGTGCATTGATTTTGTAAACTAGGGTTTTGCTCAGTTTCCTTCACATGCATGGATGACTTAGAAGTAGAAACACATGTACATGAATTACACGCAAAAACAACCAAGGTTTCATGAATTATAATAAATCCGTGAGTATAGAGATTAGAGCCTATGTTATTTTCATTAAACTAGAAACCAAAATCCCATACAACCCTAGGCTACACTTACAAATTGAAAACCAACTAGGGTTTCATGAACTACAAATTGCATGCTATAAATAGGGTTCATAAGTTATGAGATGGAAGTAGGGTTTTATGACCTCTTGAGGATTAAATCATTAGATTGGTTAGTATATCATTTAAGTAGAAACCAAAGGACATATACCTAGGCTATGGACATACATGAAACAATGTATCATAAGTGAAAGTTCACATGCATGCATGACTTAGAAGTAGAAATACATGTAAACGAATTACAACAAAAACCAACTAAGGTTTCATGAACTAAAATAAATCCATGAGTATAGAGATGAGAGGCTATGTTATTTTCATTAAATTAGAAACCAAAAGTCCATATAGCCCTAGGCTACACTTACAAATTGAAAACCAGCTATGGCTTCATGAACTACAAATTGCATGCTATAACTAGGGTTCACAAGTTATGAGATGGAACTAGGGTTTTATGACCTCTTTAGGTTTAGATCATTAGATTGGTTAGTAGATCATTTAAGTAGAAAACAAAAGGGAATATACCTAGTGTGTTCACATACATGAAACAAAATGACTAGGGTTGAAAATGGATCGCAAATGGAAGTTCACATGCATGCATGACTTAGAAGTAGAAATACATGTACATGAATTACAAGAAAAACCAACTAAGGTTTCATGAATTATAAGAAATCCATGAGTACAGAGATGAGAGGCTATGTTATATTCTTTAAAGTATAAAGCAAAAGGACATATAGCCCTAGGATACAGTTACAAATTGAAAACCAACTAAGGTTTCATGAACTACAAATTGCATGCTATAACTAGGGTTCACAAGTTATGAGATGGAACTAGGGTTTTATGACTTCTTTAGGTTTAGATCATTAGATAGGTTAGTATATCAATTAAGTAGAAACCAAAAGTCCATATAGCTAGGATATGCACATACATGAAACAAAATGAATAGGTTTGAACATGGCTCACAAGTGGAAGTTCACATGCATGCATTACTTAGAAGCAGAAACACATGTACCTAAATTCCAACCAAAACCAACTAAGGTTTCATGAATTAAAAGAATTCCATGAGTATAGAGATGAGAGGCTATGTTATTTTAATTAAAGTAGAAACCAAAAGGCCATATATCCTTAGGCTACACTTACAAATTGAAAACCAAATAGGGTTTCATTAACTACAAATTGCATGCTATAACTAGGGTTCACAAGTTATGAGATGGAACTAGAGTCTTATGACCACTTTAGGTTTAGATCACTAGATTGGTTAGTAGATAATTTAAGTAGAAACCAAAAGGCCATATACCTAGGCTATGCACATACATGAAACAAAATGATTAGGGTTGAACATGGATCACAAGTAGAAGTTCACATACATGCATGACTTAGAAGTAGAAACACATGGACATGAATTACAACCAAAACAAACTAAGGTTTCATGAATTAAAATAAATCCATCACTATACATATGAGAGGCTATGTTATTTTCATTAAAGTAGAAAGAAAAAGGCCATATACCTCGAGGCTACACTTACAAATTGAAAACCAACCAGGGTTTCATTAACTACAAATTGCATGTTATAACTAGGGTTCACAAGTTACGAGATGGAACTAGGGTTTTATGACCTCTTTAGGTTTAGATCATTAGATTTGTTAGTAAATAATTAAAGAAGAAACCAAAAGGCCATATACCTAGGCTATGCACATACATGAACTACTTTTATTGCACTTAATATGAACTACTTACTGCTTCATATGTTCTCAAATGCAAATACCAATGTGTGAAATTAGCCAAAAAAATCAAAATTTAAAGAGGGCAAAATGAAGATACTTATGTGAACAATTTAATCCCAATTTCAATTGAAATCAACATTATAGAGTTCAGATTTGTATGTGTTTTGTAGCAAGTTTCAAGCACCAATGTATGATATTTGTGTGCGTATGTGTCTTGTAGCAAGATTCAAGCATCAATGTATGAGGTTTAGGATGTGAGATGACAGGGTAATGATGAGGTTTAGGTAGCTAATTTATGACGTATTATTTTCAACCAGCAAGAATTTATGTAGTGTATGGTTAGGGTAGTTTAAGGTATATATTAGAATCGTAAAGAGAATAGCTAGGATGATTTTCAAAGAAGTTTAGTAGGCGAACCAACAATACTATATGTATAGTGTAAAGTTCCATTTGAAGGAAAATAGTGCACCATCTATGATTGTAGTTTGTTGATAAAGGGTGGTCTTTACAAATTTATTGTTGATCAAGTGGCACTTGTATATTCCATGGAATTTATTAGGTAGAGGGAATTTACCTTTATGATACTCTTTCTTGAAAAATCTCTTAGAAAGAGAGACTTGACCTAGCTCATATTAGTGTGTCAATTGTCAAAGGTTTTAAGGTGTGTGATAGAGGTTATGATGTTAAAAATTTGATGATAGACCTACATGGGTTATTAATTGAACCATGGTCTTGGTATTTCGGGTGTGTGATAGAGGTTATGACGTTAAAAAGTTGATGATAGCCCTACATGGGTTATTAATTGAACCATGATCTTGATATTTCATTAAGGATGGATTTCTGAAGTTATATATCTTTCTGATTTTCATAGATACAATTCATTTGTCTTGGTCTTGTATGGAGTTCTGAATTTCTTTGTAGGATGTCGTAAACAACTTATGATGTGGTTTCTAGTAATTATCTCCCATGGTTTAGTTAATGGTTAATTGATCTTAGTTGGATGAGTCATACATTCTTCCTTGAAGTATTGGAAATCTTCAAATAGTTAGTAGGATATGTCATGATAAGGTCTATAATATCATAATATCACATAGGTGAACCACACATTATCATTTTACTTAAACACATACTTAATGAAAGACATAGTTAAACATATCTAAAAGGCATATAATAAATACCATGTTTCCAAGTCAAGTCAACCATATATATATAAATTGTAACCTTGCTTTATATTATATGTACATATAATGTTTTCAAAAATGGCATGCCATGGCCATAATACAAAATAGTGGATCATAATGTACATCCATGTGTATACAAACAAAATGCTACATGTATGTATCCCCCCTATACATTAATTCTATTTATCGCCCCTTTCACTTCCACTATTAGTGGCTTGTGAGAAGTTTATCTTTCTTTTCTGGCTGCTCAGTGGTGATCCCCAACGCTGAACAAGGGTGAAAGATCTGATTTGTGGAGACTGCACACAAACCAAATTTTGTAAGTTAGTTTACCAACCTATAAAAATTCTATGTACATTTGTAATTCCAAACCAATATATAACATTTTTACTTACTCTCTATGAGTAAGTTAAGGTGGGTCCTTGTGTAAGTGACGGTTCCTCACTAGGAGCGACCCTGATTGGGCACTCTTCAAGAAACACTTGCTCACTATCAAGCTGCATAAAATAATATATATGTCAATGTCATCAAAACAATGGGTGCACCAAAAAGATACTTGCATGTACAAAGAAAACTATACTACATGGAGGGACACTCACTTTTTCAAAGAAAGGCAGACATGCATGTACCTTGGGGGGGAGAAGTCGGTGAGCGACGATCCCTATTGGGTGTTCTTCAAGCACCACTTGCTGACTATCAAGCTGCATAAAAATAATATATATGTAAATGTCAACATATCAATGATGGAAACAAGGAAAAAGATACTTACATGTAAAAAAAAACCTATACTACATGGAGAGACAATTTGGGAAAAATAGATACAATATAAGAGATATATAAATATATGTGGGGGACGTGAAGAGGTGTGTTACTGGGACGTGAAGAGGTGTGTAACCAGTGGGTGGAACAACTCTCACTTGGCTATGCATGAGAAATAAAAGAGTTAGACCATTCATACACATAAACGTCCAACCATCTCCAAATCGCACAAAAAGGTTTTACCGTCATTGTCAAACATATGAAATACCCACAAAAGTCCTTTTCTTCTCTTTAGTTGTTATATATATAGAAAACTATTAGTAGCTTTCGTGGTAGTTACCGTTACAGACCTTTGGGCTTCTAGAGCATTAGTTACCGTTACAGACCTTTTGGCCGTTTTTTAAATGTATGCAGTGCACTATCTCTTTGACCCTCGGTAGCACAAATGCTCTAGGGCAACTTTGTTATATATTAAATCACTATATCCAATAGATTGTTGTTTATAGTAACATTATATGATTTAATGGGTATGGTTTTCCTCGCAGGTTTAGACACATATCCATTCAAGTTTTAAGTGGCAACATTAGAAATGGTATTTATATCTATTTGTTTCTCACGGTTGATATCATCCACTTGATCATTTCCTGGTTCGATGGATTTTGCATTGTCACGTTGAACAAACGAGCGAAGGTTACAATGATCATGTGTCGCATCAATGGATTTATTGAGCTCGACTCTGGATATCATGGAATTCGATATACATATTGGATTCTTTTGCTATAATACTTATTGGATTCTTTTGCATTGATTCTTAGAAACTCAATGGGTGCATTTGTCGTTGGACAGTTCTAGTGAATGATCTTGCGAATTCATACTTGAATTGTTCCCAAGTCGATCTCCTACCCTTTCTGTTATACTTTTAAATTGAATTGATTTGTTCTGTAGGTCTTAAACTTTCTCGTGTAATTATGATTGAGAGATTTCCATGTCACTCCACTTATTTCCTACAGTGAACCTGAGCTCCACGAGCTCCACATTGCCCACTCTTCTTCAGTACACAATTGAACATTTTCTTCTTGTTAAACCTTGCTCTTGTTCTGCATGCTCATTTATTCATCTTTAAGATTATTTATATCCTATTTATGTTTGTCCACTTCTTTAGATGAATCAATGAGAAATGCGCTGTTAGTAGAAAATTCCTTCTTTTGACGAAACATCAGCAAGAAAATGCGTTTCCTTAGCGTTTTCGTTCAGATAGTCATATGATTACATGGGGCCAAAGATGACCTTGCCCTTAAGTGGGATTTGTTATCGAAGACCATAGTTTTTCTACTGCAGCCTGTGTTAAAACCGTCTCAAAGACTTACAATAGAAATGGAATGAACTTTCTTTCTCAGCTAAATTATCAGTTGATCTTTGACGTTCTACATCTATGCTTAATGCTTAAACGAATAAAGATCTCAAGTTCAAGTGGGACATGAAAGCGTTTACGCATTTAAAGACGTTTGAAGAGAGGTTACTCTCTTACTCTCTCAACTTATCGACAGAGATGTATGTTAATCTAATTAACCAACCTTTAATCTTTAAACTTACCAACATAAATTTATTTGATCTTTAATCTAGTATACCAAAACATTTATCAGGATGTAATATACCAAAATATTTCAGAAAAGTATCATGTTCTGATAACCCTAAAACTTTCAATTCATAGATTTAATTATTTTGTATCTCAAAATATCCACAGACCTGACTGATATCTAACCTGGTTACTGTCGATGCAATAAACGTTAACATGGACGTTCATGTTCATGAATTCAAGGATTAGTTGAGATTGACCTGAGATCATCTCTCACATACATTTTAAAAGCACAATCAACCACTAGAGCAGCGCGTAATCGAAGATCATTGAAAACTACATATTACCTTTAGATATCTCGTCGATGTGCCTGGATTAGGGTTAAGTTACGGATCTGTAAACAGAACTGCAAAGTCGGATCACAAGAGAAGCAATATAAATGATAGAATCCCTCTATAATTTTCCAGGGTTATCTTGAACTTGTTATCCAATATGTTAGTGATCCGGATCAAGAAGTTCAAGAAAGCCGTGCAAAAATATGATGGCATTCTCTGGCTTACCGCGCACCGTGATAAATAAACATTCTTCCCCAATTCTTGATCGCTCTGATGGCCCAAAGATTCCCCGGTTCTTCCTCTGCCGGAAAAGGCATCATTGGGCGGCACAGATGAATTGTCTCATTCATTTTCCTTATGCAGGAGGAGGGCCATCCAGCTTCCAAAGTATATTTCTAACCTCTGTGATCAATATAGTCCCTCCTGCATAGTTATCGACATTATTATCACGAGAGATGACTCCACATAACCATGGAATTATCTCAAGCTTACGGATCCGGATGGCCATCCCAACAAGACTCTTTCTGCAAGAAACTTGCATGCTATACACTATATAGCCATCGGGTTTATGCCGAGCTTGAAAGGGGTTCTGTGCGGCTAGCGAGATTGTTCATGCGCTGCTGAACACAACTTTGGATGCTAATAATATGGATGGAGGGGGCTTCACTCTTACAAAACTTAAAAGTCATATCACTCAATAAGACCTGATACAAATATACCAAAGTGCAAGGGTTAAATTGACCCATTCTTTTGTTATATTTATGACAATGTATTTATAGGACGATCTACGCTTCTATGTTCCATTGTAATGGCCCATAGTATTTTATTGTGGATGGTATTTGAGCATAGTTTTTCACCCATTTTCATTTTAGGGTTTTTTTGTCCTTTTTGGATCTAGTGGAATTACATTGTAATAAATCTTCAACTTTGGCATAGAGTGGGGTTATGCTGCAATAAATGCTATACTTCAGTGTATTTATGGGTGAAGTAATAATAATGTTTTGAACCAATTTTTGTGGACTTTTAACTGTGAAGGTCAAAATGGGGGAAATAATGGTGAGACTATGATGTATAATTATGGTTTGCACCATAGAGAGCTATGTGGACATTTTTTTATGTTAAGAGATTGCCCCCTCATGTGTGAGGGAATGAGCTGATCCTATAGCCCGCAAACATCATATGATCAAGGCAGAAATGATGATTACACTAGAAAAACGGAAGGGAACCGTGGAAGAGTCAGAGTTACCTCATTTGAAATGTAGTGACTCTCGATTTGTATTACTTCTCAAAAATGGATGAGGTACATATAATCTCATACATAGTCATGGACAAGGAACGCATACCCATGCTCTTATCATTGTATCAAAAATAGGGATCAAGGCTCAACTAATGGGAATCGATCAATAAAAACAAGTGGAAGTACATAATGGTGGCGTGAATGAGAGGCTGGATACAAAGATTGATATGAAGAATGCATACATAGGAACAACGACATTCTCATGGAATGCAATATCGCAACAAATGATGGTCTCTTGAATATGAAGGTGTTCACAAATATATGGAATGAATGATTGAGAATTAGAATCTCTAAGGTACAAAAAGCAACATCAAATATTGTAGATACATGGAAGCATGACAGTGGGAGTCTTCCAAACACTCTCGCGAGCCCAGCCCAGAGATCAAAAGGGAGATGAAACTGTATTGATCCCATAATAGAATCACCAATGTGTTAGAGTCACGTGACAACGAGGTTCTTTGATCAAACAATGAAGGAGCAATATCCTGTAAGAATCTCAACGGTGTGATGATGGAGTTGAAGAAGAGAACATCACACACAACCAACCCAAAGCACTAAAGAATTGTTTTAAGTGGTCCAAGAAACTCACCAAAGAGATGGATGAAACCTAGATGCATGGATCTAGGGGTCAATCCTCTCGAATATATGTGTTGACATTGACAAAGGGAGACCTACAACTACGAAGGAAATGAGGTTTTCATGATAGGAGCATGAGGGGGACAACAAGAGATATGGAACAATAATGGGCTTGAGACACTAAATGGGGAAGAGGAGAATGGGTGTACAAGAGAATCAAACTTCCTTTGTTTAGAGCATAATGATGGGGTTGACTTGAAAGAAAATGATACAGACTCATGGGGGGGGGAGTCATAACCATGGAACCGAGGAGAGGAATTCAATGAGAGATACTTGGGGAAGGCAGTGGACAAGTGATATCCAGGGGATCCAAGGGAGACTGATAGTAGAGTACTCTGAACAAAGGCAAAAGAATGGAGGGAATGTTTCCATAATGGGAGACTATATGCAATATATGTGGGCACTGAAAGGAACCATTTGGGTCTTCTTCATAGTTTAAGGAGCATGAAGAAGGGATAGAAGTATGCTCATAATGACAATATCTCATGGATTTTTGTCGAACCCAAGACAATTAATGATCAATGGTATTTTCATGTTTAGAGAGTGTGAAAATAGGAAGAAGACTCCATTGGGGTATGTTTTTCATATAGTAGTCTCCTAAGTCTAAAAATGCTTAAACGTGTACAAATGAGGGCTCTCCCATTCAAAAGGGGCAGATAGACTTATTTTCCATAGGTATTCCAACCAAGCCGACAAATGTTAAACCGATACCTATTGGATGGTCATTCAAATACTTTTACGAGCATGAATGAAACCAAGTTTGCTTGCTGATATTTTCTTTATGAGATGGTTGTGAAAGATCTTAAATACAACCCATAAGTGATATTTTTCATAAGTTAGGGTGCCACTGTCGAAAAAAGAAATGAGGGATACACAAGGAACCGTTCCTAGTTGGAAGGTGCTAGGATGTCCTTTTCTTTAAATAGTTTACAGAGTCCAATGAAGGGATAAACAAGGCCACATAGCCTCCCTTTCAAATACTTTAATGATCGTGAAAGGAAGAAAACATACTCAAAAATATTTACATTATTTAAAGAGTCAAAAAAGAGCTTAACAAAAACTCCATAATGGATAGTTAAGCAAGGAGGAAGTATTCAATGAACAAAAAGAGGAGATGTTGGGATCATAGATGACGAGGATAAAAATTAGTAGTGGAACACTAGTGGGGCCTCCTTGCGAGATGATGAATGGTGGTAACATAAGGTAGAGTTTTCATTATAGATGGAGTGGAGGGCTCGTGAACATGCCTCTATATAAGGGGTTTGATTTATATGCTGGAATGCAAATCAAGATAACTCCAGGAAATGGCCCAAAACATGATAGGGAGAACACAATACATGGGTCTCCTAAGTAGATAGAGATGAAAAACCAAACCTGAGGGTGTGAACAATGTAAAAAATAGATGTTGAAAGACTATTTGGCACACGGAAGAAGGGATTGACCAAATGGATGCCTATAGATAAGGGGGGGCACATGACACATGTCATTTTCACTGTGAAGTGTTGAGTTAGAGCGGAGGGCTAAAGATCAAAGATGTTGATTTCTTTCTATTAGACCAACGGTTTTTCGATATGTGAGTTGCAAGTAAGAGATCTCACCTAACCCATCATTTTCAGTTGTTTAGTTTTGTCTTTTTCTCATTCTTGGGGCCTCTTTGAAGCAAGAAAGGTTTGTGGGGTCAAGTTCCACTTTTCAAGTGAAAGGAGCGACTGAGGTGGCACTTATTCAGTAGACAAATGCATCCTGGTCACACATATCACGGAGACAACCGTGACTTGTTTCGCACCTATACAGGAGATAGGTTCGCACCTGTCAAGCAATTTTGCATGCCTTGGGTCAGAGAAAAAGGCCTGAGAGTTGTGACATATCACAAAATGGGATTTTTTATCGAATTGGGTCTGATAGGGACTTTTTGGATGTGTAGGATGCCTCAATATGGATGGTGAGAGTGAGACATCAAGGACCTCAGAGATGAGGTGGAGGAGGATAGTGTAGTGCAGGATACACTTGCCCTGTGTGGGATGCTGAAGTTCTTCCAAATCCCCTTAATGTGTTCGACAAAGATACTACTGAACAAACTGGTGACCTTTTGGGTTAGAGACTAAGAGTATTTCATCATACAGGGTGAGTGGCTACAGACAACCCTCTTAGATGTGTACGTTCTTACTGGCCTCCCACTACTTGGCGTTATGGGCGATATCTCGTCGAAACTCCCAATGGGGGTGTTGATGGATGACTTATGTTCCAGGAATTGATATGCCTCAAATTATGTTCATGTGTCATACATATTGGTGTGTGACATCAAGATTTTAGAGACTTTGGCAGTGAAAATGATGGTGCTGTGGATACTAGGATCGAAATGTCCTCACAAGATCTCCAGTGGCTAGCTACTTATGTCCGAGAGTGTGTTGAGGGGAAGCTACTATGGGTGGACAATATTTACTTAACAACGATTCAGTGTGGGTTGAACCAAGCTATTTTGGTGAATTGGGATTTCTACTTCCCATCCTTTATGTGCTCATTCTCCTTTGAGAGACTACAGACACTGCGACTGCATTTGGTGGTGTGCGACAAGGGACCTCATGAGGCTCATATGAGGTGATGGTGCAAGATAACGATCAGAGAGGGAGGTGGCTTGGTGGGGCATTTATTCACCCGATATATTTTTTCATAGTGGATACAATTTCCTATCTGTATATAGGACTATCCATATGCTGGGATGGACAACCAAGGAGATCCAAAGATGCCTCGAAATCCAGGACATGTCTAGGGACCTGATGGTATGTGTACATGAGTCTTTTTGGTTTCAGTCATATATAGTTTACTATGATATTTGTAGCTAGATCATACATATGATAAATACTAATGACATACTTTGTGCATGTATAGACATTGGATCGCACCCTCCACTAGGTTACGAGTGATGTAGGGTCAGAATGGAGGGGTTAGATCTACCTTCTCACATGCAAAGGAGGTGGTAGAGTGCTACATTGGAGTCATTATGGCTAGACATGGAGCGACTATTGGAGAGGGTCACAGAGAATGGGTGGTAATACGTAGAGGATAATCTGATCGTTGCATGATACAAATATTCTTTGTGTGATAAAAATATTAGTTTATGATCCATGCTTACATATAATACATACACTAAGACTCTCCTTATTATACTTTTGAAGCATCTACCAAGTAAGTACCTTATTTTTCAATACTAACCACAGACAATTTGTTTTCATGAACACCTTATTCTTCCATAGTTTATCCCACCACCACTTAATTTGCCAATGTACATTGTTCTAAATTTCCCTATATATACTAAGACCCTCCTTATTATACTTTTAAAGCATCTCCCAAGTAAAAATATTATTTTTCAATACTAACAACAGATAATTTTCCTTCGATTAACACCTAGAGGAATAAATAGTGTCCTTTAAATCTTGGAGATTGATGCAAACATAATTTTGAAGCTACCAACAAAATAGAAAACAAGTGAGTCAATGGAGGTGATGATTATGATGAGCGAGAGTGGTAGTTTGAGCAATGACGACATTTCCAAAATGATTGTAGACGTAGAGAAACTAAAAATTGAAGATTGACTATGGAAGGAAAAGGAGAAAATGAGGAATGCATTGGATCAATATATCTATGACATGATTAAAAATCGCTAGATGAAAATACAAGGGGGCAGATGGAAAAGAAAGATCTCAAAAATACCAAAGTAGTTCTTAACGTGGCAGGTGAATGGCACATAGAAGATGGAGAATGTTAGAAGTTTATGTAGAAATATAGACAAGAAGGAGCTAGCAACTTTAATGAAATTCTAAAATATTTCTCACAAATTCCATTTTACTTCTTTGTCTTTGCCATATGTCTAGTTTGTTACATACCAACATTTACAATGCTTATATCAAATATTGCATGTGATGTTACATAATGCTATAACACTGATATATGGTGGTATACTTTAAAAGTACTATTTATCTTCCTCTTGGAATCCTTGTTGAACTTTGGAGACCATTTTTGGGATGTAGTCCCTGGTTTTGACAATCAAGGAAAAGAATGAGGATTTATAGATTCCATTCTCTTTTCTATGGCTAGGATCTAAGGGCGCGAAACTCTTTTGGTCTCCCCTCGACAATTTTGAGGCCTCCTGTACAACCCCGTTGTGAGGAGAATGCTTGAAAAGATGAGTTACAAAATGAAGTCCATGTGCCTCAAAGCCATAGACTAATGATTCTTTCCTTCTATGTGCACTTTCAGTTTGGGAAGCCACATCACAACCACATCAAGGGAGGATTTGTTTATAAAGGGAAGAAAGCCTCCAACAAAAAACTCTCTTTTTCCTTGAATTTCTTGGAAAAAATTGTGACTCCGTGAAGGAGACATAAGGAGAGTCTAGTTTCTTTGCTATAGATTGTTCATCATTTTCAACATGTTTTATATGTTTGTTGGATAATGAGATATAAATAACCTCCTAAAACAAATATTTTCCTAAATGTCCAATTTGCTCCTTAAGATGAACATCCTCCTCCTTCAGCATGACTACTTTTTCAAGGAGCTCCAATGTTTGAATACACAATAGTGATATCAACGCAACTTGTTAAATCCTAGCCATTCAAAGAAAGCTTGAAATGGAACACTATACTCTTATTCCTAAGACACTTGAAAATGCTATTGTAGAAGATATAAAATCTATAGGAACTAAAACTACTAAGTTATCCTACTAAAAGATAATTGTAGATTCCCCAATAAAAAAATTTAAGGACATGAAACTTTTCTCCCAATAAAACTTCATCAATAACAGTGTTATAACTATAAATATTATAGACTAAACCATCCCAACCCATCTCCCAAAAAATCCTCCTTTCCCCAATTGAGTCACCTTCACAACAAAATCCACGGATAATCGTATTACAATCATCATTGAAAAAGAGACATTTATGCTCCATATCCTTGAGAATCTTAAGGCTTTCTTTTTTATTACCCACATTACAATATCCAAATATGAGAATATTAAAAGTAACGTATATGGAATGATACCAAACCCTTCCACTTTACCATGTGATATATGTACACCTAAAGTCTACCTTCAAGTGGAGTAGAAGCTTGCTTACTAAGCTTATTATTTCAAACTATAAAATTAAAATGAAGTTTCCATGCAGAAGTTTAAATGCTATGTCTGAAACCATGGGCCAAGTCAATGAAAATATAATAGAAATCTATCCCCATATGATCCAAATTGAACCACTATAAGAGTGGGATGAAACTTAAAGGAATTACAACATCCTTGTGTGCAATTTTAATTTATATAAGTTATCGACTACAATTTCTCCATTCTTATGTAATAGGGTTGAATCCTAACCTTACCTCTAGTAGATCATATCGATCCCTCATGCTCTTCATTGTGTGCACATATACGACTCTGTATCGCATAAGTTCCATGTGGATTCTCCTAACATGTCAAGATATCTTCCACTCATAATAAACATAATTGATTTATCTCTTATATAAAAACTTATCTAGGGGATTACAGCATTTCTCATAGGAATTCCAAGTTTGAGAAATATGTATCTAGCATTGTGCAATGTCTAGTTAAGGATATCGATTGGAAGCTTCACTCAAAACTTTCACTTTGACAACTATCAATTAGAACCTTCATGGACAACATATCTTTTCTCCTACTCTCTACTATGAATTATATTCCTTCAACACAACTTTCTTCGGTTTCATCACTCTTCACTTGCTTATCTTATCATGGTACTTCCCCTTATGCTTAAGAGTTCCATTTCCTTCTTGCACTTGAATGGGAAAAACGACAAAGAAACCATTAGCTTAATGCTCAAAGCTAGAACCACCATTTATTCTTACACAATAGTCATAATCATAACAAAAAATTGTAGAACACTAAAATTATGTTACTTGATGTGTGTAATTTTAAAAAATTTTAATTAAAAAATAAGGAAAACATATTTTTATAAATAAATAAATAAAATTACTTTCACATTTTAATTTTATTTATCTATATTAAAAATAAATAAAAAATTAATGTCAAAGACACACGCCACATAAGAATATAATCTTCATTAAACAAACAAAATATGAAACATAATTTCTTATAAAGATATAAAGCATACAAAATATATTAAATAAAAATGTTTATAATAATAAAATAAAATGGTAAACTATGAATAATTTAAATAGTTATATCATATTGTTATACAAATATATTAATTAAAAATTCTTATAATATAATAAAATAAAATAATTTTAAAAAGGCGAAGGCAGGTCCTCGGAACTGGCGATCTTACAAAAACTGAACTTTGGGAAAAATGACATTCTTGGATGCATTAAAAAAGACAATGTCATTGGCAAAGGAGGAGCGGGAATTGTGTATCGAGCCATCATGCGCAATGGCCAACAAATTGCAGTGACATAATGACAGAATGCTAAGTCACCTAGTTTCTATTTGTATTTGAATCCAGGGACAACAAAATTCAGAAAAATTAAAATTTTTAAAAAGATCACAAATGCAAAATATAATATTTTCCATTGAGTTCAATAAAGACAATTACGCCCATTCCATTATAACTTGCTATATTCAAATAGAAAACAATTGCAACTGCTTTTTAACATCAAATTTGGCCCAAAATTATGTTGAATTAAATATCAACACTGAAAACATGGATACATACATATGGTTTTGTTTTTATATTTTTTATTTTTGAAAAAATGAAAATCTTGAATTTATTTTTGAAACTTATAAAAAGCTCTGCATGGCTAGTTCAATTTTCCACTGCTTGAGATTCCACAAAATTCATGTTATTTTTTTCAATAATCACCATGTGCAGTGATTAAGAATGTATGGATGCATGCAATAATCCCTTGTATGATAAATCAATACTTGGTTAAAGTGATATTTTTTCTCTTTGTTGCATAAGATGTGTACAACAATGGAGAACAAACATTTCAAGTGTGTAGGTGTAGGAATATATTAAACCCACTCACAACTTAGCATAAAATAATTAATCATTATTTGATTAATTATTCACCCACTAGCTTATTTAGTTGGCATCCGCTTGCACCTTAAAGTCAATACATGCTATCTGTATCCTAGGAATGATTTATTTCCAATTATGAGTTGATCTTGACCACCTTTTGACCATCCAGAATTAGTATATAGGACTTTACAACAGATTCTGCTTTATTCTGCTTTTTTTGCTTTTCCTGCTTTTCTATGGATAAGATAAAAGCTAGTCAGCTAGGAAACTGGGAGCTTTTGTGCCCAACCCATCCTCCATTAGTTTTTCTCCATTTTCTAGGATTAGCATGTTATTTCCATCTCCTTGACAACTCACTCATGCTTTTTCCAACTTGTGAGGTCCTTGATAGATTTAGTTAGTTCTTTATCCACCTATGGGGGTTTTGCTATATTTTGGTAAGTTAGCCTTTTTGAGCTTTATGAGTTGTTTCCATACAATTTGATTTTCCTATGAGGGATGTACTATTTATGTACACTATTATTCAGAATTATTCAATGGAAGGATACACACCATATTCATCTCTTCATTCATGTGATTCAGTCTCTTTTCTTCTCTCTATTTTTCTTATGTATGCTTGTGAGAATTCTTAGTAGCAAGATCTATTTCCTGTGCTTCTTCTTAGCATCATTGCACATAGCATTGATCTATTATTTCTACACGGTATCATAGCTACAGGGAGCACAACCTTGCCATCTTCTACATGGTATCAGAGCTACAAGGTTGATCAAGTTCTACAAAGTTGAGGAGCGCTTCCAGTCTCCTATCCCTCTCTGAAGAAGAGGTTGTCTAGCTTACAAGATTTTCTCCTAGTTTGTTTTGTAGGTTGCAGAGAGTATCTCTTAGAGCATATCAACAAATTCAATATGGATTCAAAAGTTCCTCTACTATCTCCTTTCAACTATGCTGATTGGAAGCCAAAGATGAGTGCATACTTGAAAAGGCAATGTCTCTTTGATGTCTCCATTGGTGCATTAAGTGAACCTAAGTCTTATGAAAATAAGATTGATTGGATAAATAATTGTGATAGAGCTTATGGAATTATGTGTTTGGGAATGCCTCCAAATATATATCATCTCATAGATTCTGCTGAATTTCCATTTGAGCTTTGGGAAATTTTGGACAAAGCTTTTGGTTTGCAGGAAATTGAAGATGAAGCATGGAGTGAACCTAGCATCTCCTCTTGTTCTCTCTCGATTTCTTGGCCTCTACATTCTCTGATTAAGTTGATCATGATGAAAAAGTTTCTCATATAGTTCATGTTGCTGCTTCCCTCTTTGATTCAAATGCTTCCTCCTTCAATGAAGAAGCAAATATTGAAGAGTCATATTTTTTGTGTCTCTTGAAGGTGATTTTCGTTCTTGTGATATTATTGATGAAAAAGAAGTAACATATGGACTTGCTGCTGATATTGATTATGATCCTATAACCCATTCATTGTTCTCTCAATATCCTATCTTAGATTCTGAGATATATGTGCCAGATTCTTTACACCTCTTGCATACCTCTCTCATTGATGGTGCGCAACTCAGTGACTTACATGATGTTTTCTTAGCCACATCAAGCCTTATTTGTGTCATACCACTTACCTTACTTGATATCATGTGCTTCAGAATATCCTCCTTTGTTCTTGGCATCAATACTCTGAGCCTTCTTGAAGATTGTGAACATCTCATTCTTTCCTCCTTTCATACAGAGGATTCATTACCAGTGTATTCCCATGAGTCTATTGATATCGTTATATGTGATCCTTTGGATTCTGATTTAGAAGCATATCTACAGGTTGATACACATATAATACCACCATCCATACCATCTACCATACCTTTGAATAATCCAATGACTATAAAAATCCCAAGCTCATGAGTTGATTCCTCATTGGTCTCTTATGTAGTGATATTTATCTTACATGGTTTGAAGTCTTTCCTAACTTTTAGTGGCTAGTTATCCATGTCCTTAGTCATATATGGACTGATATTAAACATGTTTGGATCTTTTCTAAACACTTATGGTTCAGATCTTATGCCCATCTATCATTCATATTTTTACACCTATAAGTTTTCCCTAGTTGCTCATAATTTTCCTAGTCTAGCCCTATATCCTCATGGAGCCACCGAAGCCTTTGTCCTTGCTGTTCCATATGCTAATATTTCTGATATATCAGAGTTTTGTCAGCCTCATATCATATCTATACAGGTGCTACATCAGATTGGAAGATTGACATGTGATTCACATCACGATTTTGCAGCTATTCAGGGAATTGGGTGTGAAATAAATTGTCTTAATTTTTGTACTCTTTGGAAAGGAGTATGCACAAATCTCTTTTCCATTTCAGATTATGTTTGTAGATCAAAGTTTGAAAGAAAAAAGAAGAATTCAAATAATTCTCCTACTTCATTAGTTTATGAGATACAAGGAGTCTCTCCTCTTCCTTCTTGCAAGTTCTACACTCCAGCGCATGATCATGGAGTTCATGATTTCTTCAGCAAGTCCTTCATCTAGAAGCAGTTCAGTCAGCTCATTAAAGTGAATATGAAGATATGTTGAAGACACATTTCAAATTATGTGCCTTGTCCTATCTTGAGGGAGGATTTTCCCCATGTGGTTTTGCCTCTTTCCTCACTTTTCTGGACATAATAATTGTTAAAGGGTGACCATAGCCTTGTTCCTGGGCCCTATATGCATCCATATGCATCCATATTTTTTTTCTTCATACCATCATAAAGTAAAACTTATAGGGGGGTGTAGGAATATATTAAACCCACTCACAACTTAGGATAAAATAATTAATCATTATTTGATTAATTATTCACCCACTAGCTTAATTAGTTGGCATCCACTTGCACCTTAAAGTCAATACATGACATATATATCCTAGGAATGATTTTTTTCCAATTCTGGGTTGATCTTGACCACCTTTTGACCATCTAGAATTAGTATACAGGACTTTACAACAGATTCTGCTTTATTCTACTTTTTTTGCTTTTCTATGGATAAGATAAAAGCTAGTCAACTAGGAAACTGGGAGCTTTTGTTTCCAACCCATCCTCCATTAGTTTTTCTCCTTTTTCTAGGATTAGCATGCTATTTCCATCTCCTTGACAATGCACTCATGCTTTTGCCAAATTGTTAGGTCCTTGATAGATTTAGTAAGTGCTTTATGCACCTATGGGGGTTTTGCTATATTTTGGTAAGTCAGCCTTTTTGAGCTTTATGAGTTGTTTCCATACAATTTGATTTTCCTATGAGGGATGTACTATTTATGTACACTATTATTCATAATTATTCAATGGAATGATACACACCAATATTCATCTCTTCATTAATGTGATTCAGTCTCTTTTCTTCTCTATATTTTTCCTTTGTATGCTTGTGAGAATTCTTAGTAGCAAGATCTATTTCCTGTGCTTCTTCTTATCATCATTGGACATAGCATTGACCTATTATTTCTACAATAGGAACATACAAAGGATAGGAAAGGAAGATGGAGACAATCTAAAATAGCTATAACTTTGAAATTACTAACACAAAGAGCCAAGGGAAAACGAACAACCAAGGCACATAAACTAAGGATAGGCACATAGAGAGCAATAGGTGACTACTCTAAAATAGGCAAGCACAAGAATTGAAAGAACCAACAAAAAAAAAGATGTGTTTGTAATAGCTAGAAGAGATGGCTCATGAATATGAGACGGAAGATCTGAACAAGCATTTTATTTATGGAAACGAAGATGATAAGATAGTTGAGGTTGAGATTTCCCAACCACTGGTATTGATTTAATGTAGGTGGCACTATATTCAGGCAACTTGGATATATACCAAGGAACTATCACTATGAACAAGTATTTTCTCTAAGGAGACAATAACGAAGATGGTTAAGATTTGGAAACCACTAATGTTGATCATATGTAGGTGGCAGTATGCCTAGACCACATGGTTATCCACTAAGGATTTGTCATTTCTTCATTAATTTTTGTTTCCAAGGCCAAAGGTATGACAAGTATTTCATCGGAGTTACCTATGTCCCAGTCAGAAGGAGGAAATAAGAGTGCTTGGTAATTTGGTATCCTCCATGATAAGAAACTACATGTATTGATCTTATGCAGATGGTGGTGCATCCAAAATGTTTCTTTTTTTTCAAAGTTGAAGGCATGACAGGCATTTCATCAAAGTTAGCTAGCAATGTGCCAATCAGCAGGAAGGAATGATAGTGCTTGGTCTTCTCCATGCTGGGGCATAAGAAAGACCAAGTGCTCTGCCTGAAATGGATCATGCAAGCAGTGTTAAGGTTAAAGTATTTTGTTAAAGCTATCTGTTTTCGCTATGGGAGGAAGCTCCAAATGATCTGCTAGCTCTCCTCTACTTGCAGACACATTCAGAAGCCACATCTTTGCAGACACATTAAAAAACATACAGACAATAGAGCAATCAAAAAATGAAGACTTGCATGTTAGAATAATCAACCCATAGTATTTACCCACTTAGACATTATTTCATTTATTTTGTCTTATTTGCCTAGTCCATGAGTCCCACCATGTGCAAGTT
>LPNX010941185.1:5827-29272 GCA_001517045.1 Pseudotsuga menziesii | reverse complement strand
ATATATAATTTTGGGGTAGTGATAAAAATTTGAAATGTAATTTTGTTATGAAACATTTTTAATAATGAAATTCCATTTTTAATAAATTCTATTTTTTAACATAAATATATTTCTTTTCAAATTTTAGTAAATAATTTTATAAAAAAAATATTGTTAATTAAAAAATAGAGGGCATGTATTTTTGTTAAAAAAATTGAAATATTGTAAATTTAAAAAAATATTCTTATTTATCCAATCATATTTTTAAAACAATTTTTAATAAATATTAAAAATTATTAATAAAATATATATGTAAGTTTAAAAAAAAGATTGAATACATTATTATTGTAATAATATTTTTGAGATAATATTAAATTTTGTTATATTAAAAATCTTAATAAAATACTCTAAATATATTTATTTTAATCAAACTATTAAAATATTAAGTTTATTTAAAAATAAATAAATAAATAAAATTCAATAAAATATTTATTATTTTAATTTTTTTAAATAACTTTAAATTTTTAATATATTTGGATTTGTTTGAAAATTATATTTAGAAAAATTTTTAAATTTATAGTTTGAAATATATTTTATTTTGTTAGAAAAATATATTTTGTTTCATGGATTGCTTATTATATATTTACAAAACAACAATAAAACTAAATAAAATATTTTTTTCCATCCTATTTTTAATATTGGTATCCATGCTAAATTCTTTGACCACTTATTAAGTTTTTGCAAAGCAACAACAAAGCTAAATAAAATATCATCACTTCATTTATTTTTATAATTTTAATATTTGCATAAAAGACTTAAAAGCATCATAACTTAAATTCTTAATAAAATAATCATTAAATATATATATTTTTAATTAAAATATTAAATTTAGTTATAAAAAACACATACATTTTAATAAAATACTCATTGTATTAAATTTTTTAATATATTTTGTTAAAACATTCTTTATAAAATACTCATTTAATATATTTCTTTTAATTTTGCAAATAAATTTTAATGAATATTACGGATTAGCAATTTAGTCTGTTCAAAATGGAAGAGTTCATGTGTAAAAAAATGAATGGTGGAGTAAAGGTGTATACCATAACATGTATGAATTGTATCGACATTTTAATGAATAAAGCATTTATTTAGAGAAATTAATTTGGTGAATCATATCGTATTGTTCATTCCGTTCAAAATAATTCTTTTTGCCCTATTTTTTCTGACTTGCATTGCGCAAAAAATCATTCATACATCATAAAAATGTGAAAACAATGATTGTAATGGTAAGAAAACACATACCAAAAAAATAGAAAAGATCGAACATCTAGTGTCATCTTTTTACTCTCTCCCTAATAATTTTAAATAAGTTAGTTATATGAAATGGATTAGTCTAATTATTTCTCTCCAATATCAAATTTCAATATTAAAACAAATAAGTCTTAATAAAATACTTCATTGTATTAAATTTTGTAATATATTTTGTTCAAAAATTCTTAATAAAATACTCATTTAATATATTTATTTTAATTTTACAAATAAATTTTAATAAAATATTTATTGTATTAATATTTTTAAGATAATTTAAAAATATTTTGTTTTATATGAAATATATATATATATATATATATATATATATATATAATTTGTTCTTGAGTGATCCTCTTTATTTGCTAATAGCTTCATGTCCTTGCTAATAGTGTGCTTGTATTTCTACGTGGCATAGCCATTAGGTAATTCCCCTAAGTGATCCTCTTTATTTGCTAATAACTTCATGTCCCTGCTAATAGTGTGTTTGTATCTCTATGTGTCATAGTCATTAGGTAATTCCCCTACTTCACAAACGGGATATTACACCAGCAATGTCAAATCCCTGATTCAAGCCCTGTGAATGCACCTAGGGTTATGGTGGTAGCAAGTTTGGATCCGAGATAGTTGTCAATTCTTGTAGTCAACTATATATATAATGTATTTTTTTTAATAAAAATAATTAAAAAAATACTTTTTTATAGCATTTAATTTTTGTTATGTAAATTTTATATTTTCAAAAAAATCACTTTTAATGAAATTTCATTTTTTTATAAATTTTTTATTTCAAATTCCATTTTATATATTTTAATTATTATTTTTATATTTATTAATCTAATATTTTTTTTGATGATGATGGTGGTTACATTTACTTTTCAAATTTAAAAAAATAATTTTGTTAATTAAAAATTTACATATTTTTTTAATATTTTTTGAAAAATATTATTGTATATTTTTAAATAATATTGGGTTTTAGCATTATATTACAAATTCTTAATAAAATATTTATTAAATACATATATTTTAATAAAAAATATTATGTTTTTTTTTAATTAATAAATTAATATTGTAATAATATTTTTAAAATAATATTAAATCTTTTAATATAAATATTTTTTAAATATATTTATTTTAATTAAATATTAAAATAATAAGTTTATTATAAGTTTAAATTTTTTAATATATATTTTTTTGATTGAGAATTATATTTAAAAAACTCTAGAACTTTCTCCATCATATTTTAATATTTACATCTATGTTAAATTCTTCAATCAATTATTATGTTTTTAATCAAGATATTAGAATATTAAATTTAGTTAAAAAATATTCATTGTATTAAATTTTTTTAAATGAAGTTTAAATTTTTTAATATAATTTGTTTTGATGGAGAATTATATTTAGAAAAACTCTAAACTTTCTCCATCCTATTTTAATATTCCATTTTAATATGTACATCTATATTATATTCTTCTCCATCCTATTTTAATATTTACATATTCTTGGATCACTTATTATGTTTTTGCAAAGCAATAACAAAACTAAATAAAATATCTTTCCAACCTATTTTAATGTTCGCATCCATACTAAATTCTTGAACCACTTATTATGTTGTTTTTGCAAAGCAACAACAAAATGGAATAAAATATCATTACTTTATTTAATTTTATAATTTTAATATTTACATAAAAATTTAAAAGCTTTGTAGCTTAAATTCTTGATAAAATATTTATTAAGTATATTTTTTTAATCAAATATTAGAATATAGCTTAAATTTTTATTGAAATATTTATTAAATATATATTTTTAATCAAGATATTAGAATATTAAATTTAGTTAATATATTTAATAAATATTTTATTAATAATTTAAGCTATAATGCTTTTAGATTTTTATGTAAATATTAATCAAATATTAGAATATAGCTTAAATTTTTAATAAAATATTTATTAAATATATATTTTTAATCAACATATTATAATATTAAATTTAGTTAAACAAATATTCATTGTATTAAATTTTTTAATATATTTCGTTTAAAAGTTCTTAATAAAATATTAATTTAATATATTTCTTTATATTCATCATTATATGAGCTATCATATTTTTATTCTTAATATCTTTATTTTAGTGTTGAACTTTGAAGGATATACATGAAGCATAATATTCATCTTCAGCTGCCAAATTATGAAACTTAAATTTAAATAAGCATATTTTGTAGTAAAAAATATTATTATGTCAAACTTAAGAAATTTAAATTTAAATATGCATATTTTGTAGTAAAAAAAATATTATAAGAAATTTAAATTTAAATATGCATGTTTTGTAGTAAAAATATATATTATTTGATAAGCTCACATATTAAAATCTCAAATAGCACCTCTTAACTTTAATTAAGATAAACTCTTCACAAATAAACTCCAGCTTTGATAAAGTTCCATTCCACCATAAAAACTGTTTAAAGTAGAACAATTCCATGATACATAGACTTTAGATAGAGCGTCAACACCCAAAGTTCTATTGATATAATCAGTGCCAAGCAATCATCATTTCTAATGGATGTAAAGTCTATTAAACTATAAAAAATATGGTAACAGAGAAATCAACATCCTTCCCAAGTAGAGAGGGAGTAGGCTTGCTTATATCCCTCTATGTACTTCTCTAGAGACACAAAATTGAAGTGAACAAACAATTTAAGCAAGTGAAGACCATACTGATAATGGCCACAAAAGTAGGCCAATGGGAATGCTGAATACAATGATGTTGTTACAAAACAGGAGTACCAAACTGTCTACTACAAAAGGCAATACACACAAAAGAAAGTAAAGTGATTTTGTAATACACAGAAAATAAAGTAAAGTGAAGTGGAGAAGAGAAATAAAATCTATGCCAAAATAGAAATATCTATAAAAGTATTTAGTATATTAATATGAGCATATCAAGAAGCACCCCCCAAAATATGCAATGAATGTTTAAGATCAATAAAGACCTGAAGTAAAGGTAATTTCCGAATACTACAGTACTAAAGTAAACTTTCACTGAATTCACATATCTATCCCTCTATGTACTTCTATAGAGACACAAAATTGAAGTGAACAAACTATTTAAGCAAGTGAAGACCATATAGATAATGGCCACAAAAGTAGGTCAATGGGAATGCTGAATACAATGATGTTGTTGCAAAATAGGAGTAACAAACTGTCTAAAAAAAGGGAATACACAGGGAACAAAGTAAAGTGAAGTGGAGAAGAGAAAGTGAAGATGGGAATGTTGAATACAATGATTTTGTTACAAAACATGAGTAACAAACTGTCTAAAAAAAGGCAATACACAGAAAAGAAAGTAAAGTGAAGTGGAGAAGAGAAAGTGAAGACCATATAGATAATGGCCACAAAAGTAGGTCAATGGGAATGTTGAATACAATGATGTTGTTACAGAACAGGAGTAACAAACTGTCTAAAAAAGGCAATACACAGAAAATAAATTAAAGTGAAGTGGAGAAAGAGAACACAAATGATGTTGATACAAAACAGGAGTACCAAACTGTTTATTACAAAAGGCAATAAACAGAAAAGAAAGTAAAGTGAAGTCGAGAAGAAAAATGAAATCCATGCCAAAATAGAAATATCTATAAAAATATTTAGTATATTAATATGAGCATATCAAGAAGCTCCCCCCCAAAATATATAATTAATGTTTAAGATCAATAAATACCTGAGGTAAAGGTAAATTCCGAATACTACAGTACTAAAGTAAACTTTCACTGAATTCACATATCTGGAAGAGTAAAAATTTCTCACATATCTGGAAGAGTAAAATTTTCTAGAGAAGTGCAAGATGTGCTCTACACTAATTATTGTTGTTATTACTCAAAATTGTCCCTTGGGAATCAGTCCCAAGGGGGTATCAGATCATCTAGATTCATTGTCTCTGTCACTAACAACAAATCTCTCTCCCTTGAAATTTGTGTGTGCTAGTTTTGGTGGGGTATCCCTAGTTTATTCTTCCATGATTAAAGCTGAAAACCTGCAAGTGACTCTTCGAGTAAATGAAGAATACATGTAGATCTGTGACTAAATATTGCATATCAGCGCTCATATTCTTGAAATCTATGAACATATATGTCAAATATGCACTTCAAACTGTAAAATTGTGTTGAAATTCGTATGTTGAGTGATGCAAAGAGCAATGGGAAATAGAGAGAGAAGTATTGGCAAGTTAAATCAAAACTAATTCTCGTTAATAAAAGATTCTAAAATCTGAATCATTATTAGCAAAAAGAGCATCCCACTTTTAATGAATTCTCATGGTGGGACAAATTCATAAACCAGACAAACTCACCTTCAATAATCAAAGATGAAAATACATAATTATGATACAAATCAAGACCTAGCTCGCTCCAAGGACCTGGAGGGGATGCAGAATAGCATTCACTACTCAAGATCTTGTTGATCCACAAAAACACCCTAAATAAGCTTTCAGACTCTGGGCATTAAGACTAGAGGACAAAAGATGAGAAGAGTAGAAGAAGATGAACAACGGACACTAATGACCTGCTCCTCCTCCTGGCCTGGTGTTTTTGCTTGAAGATATTGTTCTAATACTTAAAGCTTTTGATATATTCAGAGTGCTTACTTTGGCCCTGCTTTTCTACCAAATAATTTATTCTAAATTTTCCTTCAACAAAATCCGAGAAGACACTAAAAGTAGCGCTATCTTTGCTGGTTGTGAAGCATTTTTTTTTATCAACTAAATTTTCAGTTAAGACGCTAATTTTACTGCCATCTCCAATCTACTTGTCTTCTTCAGCAGTACTGATTTTTTACACAAAAAAAAAATACATCTCTTCTAATTTAGAAGTTGATTTAGGTCTTTTTGTCTGCTTTATTTGTCCTTCCAAACCTGCTAAAATCATCAATACAAGAGAGTTGTTCTAGAGTGATTTCTCTGCCTTTTTATCACCTCATACTGAAGATGGAAAAGCTTATTCATCTCCCCAAAATTAGGCACTAGGTAGATTCTCAAATAAATACTAATTTGGATGTGATGATTGGTCTTCATATGTAATGTCCTCTTTTTCCTAGGCATTGAGGACCAACCCGCTAACCTATGTGATTCCTGTGGGTTCGAGCGGGTATTGACAATTAGGGAATCAGCTGAAGACTGATGCCATCTATAGAAGATCTAGAGCATCAATATTATATCACCATTAGGTCAAAGAGGGCCACTAGAGCCAAAGGCCACCTACATGCATGACATTTGAGCATTATTTAATGATGCATGCACCCGATTAAGTCTTCATGTGCATGCATGCAAGTCAACTACAAATTAGAAGTTAAACTGAACTAATTAGGTCAAAAGTTAGGGTTTCCACAGTTGAAAGTTATAAAAGAAAGATAAAGTGAATGGAGAAGATACTTATGTGATAATTGATTTATGGAGTTGAATTGGGGAGCTCGGCGAGCTAAGTTGGGGTTGAGCACATGCTTAGCTAACAACGGGTGTATTTCGGCAGTGAAATCTATCTTCCCTAGTTCATCATTAGGTTGGATCATACACGTTCAACACTAGTTCATCATCAGGTTACATTCAACAGTTATTCCGGGAGGTTGATTATTCATCCAGCCAGAGGGTTTCACCATCACACCGTGTCACCGTGATCAGAGACAAAGCAAGCACATCATCCAGGCTCCCAGCAGCAGCTTATTTATTTGATCTATATACTGGTATGTACATGCATTGATTTCTCCTATTTTATAGCATCTCCGTATTTTTATAGGGCACATATTTCCATGCAACTGCATGCATGCAAAGTTCGGGGTTTGCTTTCCTACTTGATTAAGGACTAAATCTATTATCCATCTACAGTATACCCATAAACCAAAAAATATCAGTTTGGGATACTACAGTGATATCAGAGCTGAAGATCTTGCCAGCCTGAGGGGGAATCCAAGTAGGGTTTCTAGTTGCGCTTATTTGGCGATTTATCATTAGTCATAGCAGAGCTACTAAGGCCAAATTTTTTTATGAGTCCTCGGTGTTAAGAAGAGACTTGATCAATTGCAACTAGAGCCGAATTCACCCAAGGTTGAAATCCTTATGAAGGCCGATTCTTTAGGGAAGCTAAATTATTGGCTTAAGGACCTGTTACCACCTAAGTTGTACTTAGTGGTTTTATCAAGTGAGCCCGGTGAACCAGACAAGGTTAACTTGTTTGGACTTCAAAAAGACCTTTGGAAGTACTTCTGGGAAGTGCTTCTTGTATCATATCACATGTTCCTACCCCATGGGGGAATTGTAATAAATGTTCTAGCATGATAGTGTCTATAAAATACTCAATCTCTTAGACTTCATTTGTCAATCCGATCAGCCCAGGGTGTTTTTTCCCTTGGTTATTATTGGTTGTTGAACAAACGACTGATAATTTCTGAGTTTTTCACTCCATACCTCCAAAGTTGGGGTGGTTGGCTTGGCATTTAGGCCTATTGAGGTTATTAGAGTCTATGTGTCAATATATAAACATGCTAGACATAATTTTTGATTCATATGAACATGTCTAAGTCCCCCTAGGTGTTTTTCAATTTTTCAATTTTTCAGTTTTTTCAGTGTTTTTTTTTAATTTTAATTTTTCCAAAACTTATGCTATTTTTTAATAGTTTAATTGGAAAAATTGATTTTGTAATAAAAGTGGGCCAAATAATTGGTTTCAGTCATTTAGGTGCTCATTTTCAAGCTAAGAGCACCATGTAAACCCAGGGACCCACTATTTCCTAGTTTTGAGTGATTTTCCATCACTCAGGTCAGAAAGCCCCAAAAATCAATTATTGATTATTTTAATTAATAAATTGATGAATAATGGAGCAAATCCAAAATCATAGATCAATGGATTCTCAGCCAATTTGATTGAAATCAGTCAGATATGAAGCAAATTGACTGGATCTGACAAATCCTTGACTGAAGTCGGTGATCAAATCAGATCCAGAGTTGATCTTGAGCATCCTTTATGGGGAATTTCGCCCTTCCTCTCTCCTCCACACTTTTTTGGCTCATCTGGATGAGTTTTGGTGGATTCTTCAGTCAACAAGTTGAGGTGTCAATCAGATCAGCCCCCCGATTGACAGTTGCACTCAGTGAGACTCAGATCTGGCTCAGTTAGACACAGATCAGGCATTGATGGACTCTCCATCAGCATATTTGGTTTATCTCCTTGGGATTTGCAACCCCCTTGGGCTGGATCTACTGGTTTTTATATATATCTAGGCACAACCTCCTCTTCCAAGCTAGTTAGAACTAGGATTGAGGTGCTGCCGTTATTGTATTGTTGTAATTCTTCATTTAAAATAAAGAAAAGCTTTGGAGGAAATACGGTGTGGTGCCATTACATGCGTGGATGATTATTGCCAATGTTTTACTGAGGTAACCTGTATCTGTGGTCATTTTTTGCTAATTTCTTGTAGATCTGTGGTTAAGATTGGTAATTAGCTTATTACAATCTTGATAGGAAATGTGTTGTTCAATAGGTTTATTGACTATCACTCTCCTTTGATGCATGTTTAGAGATATGGATTTAGCATGTCCTATAAGCTTATATGCATGTTATCTTGAATCTCTCTGTATGTACTAATCAGATCTCATAAGTTTCTTGGCAAGTTCTTTGATTTCAGCTGAGTTGCAGGTTCACACTTTGGAGAGGATGCTGATCTAGTTTGTTTCTTCATTCTCTTCAAAACCTTCCAAAAGGCATAGTCCCTCAACATTCCACCTGAAAGATCCACTGTGGATCTTCAAGGAAAACAACACTTTTCTCCTCTTCTTCCTCCCTTAAAATCAACACTTTACCTGGTTACTTTTTCAGTTCATAGCTGTGATTTCATTTGGATCTGTTTCATCAAAAGTAAAATATACATAGATCTAATATTTCATAGCTCATATCCTATATCTTGCACTCAAAAAATTTTCATAAGAATCCTAGATCTAGCTGTAGGGAAATCGTCTTTTTTGCATGAATTTTAAAGAAAACTTGTAGATCACATGCATTAGATTTCCTTTAGCTGTTATAAAATTTAATATTCTGCAATATCAGTGCACTTTATTTGGCTGCACAAACAGCAAGCCAAGATCCCAAGGAAATATTGCTTTCCTTGGTTCCTTTTTCGCCGGTTTAGCTAGTTTAACCGCATTATTTTTTAGATAAAGTAGGCTGATCCAAAGGTACTCGATTGGGGTTAAAGCGGGTGAAAATATCTCAAAATGTCGTGAAAGTTGGAGTGCACGATTATCTATCAAACGGGCATCCAAATCTATGATCAAATTTCATTTCTGAGAAATTAGTCAAAAGTGAAACTCCATCGTTCATTTTTGCTAGAGTTGGGCTTGAAGGGGTCCAGATACCTCAGACCATTACAAAAGTGGGTGTGCATATTTTTATATCAAACAGGCATCCAAATCTATGATCAAATTTCAACTCCGAGAATTTGGTCAAAACTAAAACTCCATCATTCGATTTTGCTAAGGTTTGGATTAAAGGAGGGGAAAATGGCTAAGAAATTGGAAACAAATGCAACCTTTTAGGCCTTGGTTTCACCAAGTTTGCCTAAGGTCCAAAATAGATTGAAATCCCCTGAAATTTTTTATGCATGGTTATCTCTCAAATGGTTACCTAAATTCTCTTTTAAATTTCAATTACAAGAAAGCCGAAAAAATAACATCTCTTAGACCTTTACTTGACCAACCTAGAATAACGACCAAAATAGCTCCGAACATCATGAAAGTTAGCATGCTCTCTTATCTACCAAATGCGCCGATAAATCTAGGATTAAATTTTAATTTTGAGAAATTAGTCAAATGCGAAACTCCATTGTGTAGTTTTGCTAAGGTTGGGCTTAAAGCGGGTGAAAATATTTCACAATGTCGTGAAATTTCATGTGCAAGCTTGTCTATCAAATGGACATCCAAATCTATGAGCAAATTTTAATTCTGAGAAACTGCTCAAAAGTGAAACTCTGTCGTGCGGTTTCACTAGGTTTGGGCTTAAAAGGGGTCAAAATAATAGCTCGGAATGTTGCAAAATTTGGCGTGCATGATTGTTTATCCAATGGGCATCCAAATCTATGATCAAGTTTCCATTCTAAGAAGTACATCAAAAGTGAACCTCCATCGTACATTTTTGTTAGGGTTTGACTTAAAGGAGCTGAAAATAACTCTGAACATCGTGAAAGTTGGCGTGCACACTTATCATCCAAATGCGCATCAAAAGATATGATCAAATTTTAATTCTGATATGGTCAAAAGTGAAAATTGATCATTCGATTTTGCTAAGGTTTGGCTTAAAGGAGGTGAAAATGGCTGAGAAATTGGAAACAAATGCAACCTTTTAGGCCTTGGTTTCACCAAGTTTTCCTAAGGTCCAAAATAGCTCGAAATCCCCTGAAATTTTGTATGCATGGTTATCTCTCAAATGGTTACCTAAATTATCTTTCAAATTTCAATTACAAGAAAGCAGAGAAAATAACATCTCTTAGACCTTTACTTGACCAACCTTGAATAATGACCAAAATAGCTCCGAACATCATGAAAGTTAGCATGCACTCTTATCTACCAAATGCGTCGATAAATCTATGATTAAATTTTAATTTTGAGAAATTAGTCAAACGTGAAACTCCATTGTGCAGTTTTGCTAAGGTTGGGCTTAATGCGGGTGAAAATATTTCACAACGTCGTGAAATTTCATGTGCAATCTTGTCTATCAAATGGACATCCAAATCTATGAGCAAATTTCAATTTTGAGAAACTGCTCAAAAGTGAAACTTTGTCGTGCAGTTTCACTCAGGTTGGGCTTAAAAGGGGTCAAAATAATAGCTCGAAACGTTGCAAAATTAGGCGTGCATGAATTTTTATCCAATGGGCATCCAAATATATGATGAAGTTTCCATTCTAAGAAGTATGTCAAAAGTGAACCTCCATCGTACAGTTTTGTTAGGGTTTGGCTTAAAGGAGATGAAAATAACTCTGAGCATCGTGAAAGTTGGCATGCACACTTATCATCCAAATGCGCATTAAAAGACAATATCAAATTTTAATTTGAATAAATTTGTAAAAAGCGAAACTCCGTCGTGCGGTTTTGCAAAGTTTGGGGCTTTGATGAAATTTCAATTGCGAGAAAATTGTCAAAAGCGGGTCCAAATAGCTCGAAACATTACAGAATTTGGCGTGCACTCTTGTATATCAAACGGGTATCCAAATCTATGATCAAATTTCAATTCTTGGAATTTGGTCAAAAGTGAAACTCCGTCATGCAGTTTAGCTAAGGTTTGGCTTAAAAGAGGGAAAAAGAGCTCTAAACATCACTAAATTTGGCATGCACTCTTATCTACCAAATGGGCATCTAAATACATGATCATATTTAAATTCTAAGAAATTGGTCAAACGAGAAACTTTATCGTGCGCTTTCGCTAAGGTTGCACTTAAAGGGAGTGAAATAGCTCGGAACGTCACGAAAGTTAGTGTGTATGCTTGTTTATTGAAACGGCTACCTAAATCCACTTTCAAATTTCACTTCAAAAAAGTCAACAAAAGTGCATCTTTTCAACTTTTGTTTGAACATCCTTGAATGAGGGCCAAAATAGCTCCAAATCTCATAAAAATAGGTGTCCATGCCTATCTTTGAAATGGGTATCTAAATCTACGTTAAAATTTGAATTTTTAGAAAATGGAAAAAATGCAACGTTTTAGGCCTTGGTTTGACGAAGTTTGATCGAGGTCAAAAATGGCTCGAAATCCCCTAAAAGTATGTATGTATGGTTATCTCTCAAATGGGTACCTAAATTCTCTTTCAAATTTCAATTACAAGAAAGTCGAAAAAATAACATCTGTTAGACCTTTACTTGACCAACCTTGAAAAATGACCAAAATAACATCGAACATCGTGAAAGTTGGTGTGCACTATTATGTACCAAATGGTAAGATAAATCTACGATCAAATTTTAATTCTGATAAATTAGTCAAAAGTGAAACTCTGTTGTATGGTTTTGCTAAGGTTGGGATTAAAGGGGGTGAAATATTTTGGAATGTCTCAAAACTTTGCATGCACGCTTGTCTATCAAATGGGCATTCAAATCTATGATCAAATTTCAATTATACGAAACTGCTCAAAAGTGAAACATCATCATGCTTTTTCGCTAGGGTTGGGATTAAAGGTCGTCAAAATAGCTTGGAACATTACGAAAGTTGGTGTGCATGCTTGTTTATCTAATTGGCATCCAAATCTATCATAGCTTTCAACATCGTGAAAGTTGGCATGCACTCTTATTTTCCAAATGCGCATTTAAATCTATGATTAAATTTTAATTCCAAGAAATTGGTTAAAAGTGAAACTCTGTTGTGCACATTTTTATGTGTGCCTCTTAAATGGGTATCTAAATCTACTTTTAAATTTGATTTCTAAGAAATTAGAAAAAATTGCAACCTTTTATACCTTGTTTTAACCAAGTTTGACGAATGTCCAACATAGCTCAATGTACCCTGAAAGTGTGTATGCATGGTTATCTCTCAAATGGGTACCTAAATTCTCTTTCAAATTTCACTTACAAGAAAGTAAAAAAAATAGCATCTCTTAGACCTTTGCTTGAACAACCTTGAATAATGACCAAAACAACTTCGAACATCATGAAAGTTGGTGTGCACTTTTATCTACCAAATGCTAAGATAAATCTACGATCAAATTTTAATTCTGAGAAATTAGTCAAAAGTGAAACTCTCTTGTATGGTTTTTCAGAGGTTGGGATTAAAGGGGTGAAATATTTTGTAACGTCTCGAAATTTCACGTGCACACTTATCTATCAAATGGACATTCAAATCTATGATCAAATTTCAATTATAAGAAACTGCTCAAAAGTGAAACTTCGTCATGCGTTTCCGCTAGGGTTGGGCTTAAAGGTTATCAAAATAGCTTGGAACATTGTGAAATTTGGCGTGCATGCTTGTTTATCTAATGGCCATCCAAATCTATGATCAAGTTTTAATACTTAGAAGTTGGTCAAAAGCGAAACTCCATTGTGTGATTTTGTTAGGGTTTGGCTTAAAGGAGTCGAAAATAACTCTGAACATCATGAAAGTTGGCGTGCACTCTTATCTTCCAAATTGGTCAACAGTGAAACTCCGTCATGTGGTTTAGCTAAGAATGGGGTTAAAGGGGGTGAAAATGGCTCAAAACATCATGAAAGTTGGAGTGCACGGTTATCTATCAAACGGGCTTCCAAATCTATTATCAAATTTCAATTCTAAGAAACTGGTCAAAAGTGAAACTCCATCATTTTCACTAGAGTTGGGCTCGAAGGGGTCTAAATAGCTCAGACCATTGCAAAAGTTGGCGTGCACATTTTTATATCAAACGGGCATCCAGATCTATTCTCAAATTTCAACTCCGAGAATGTGGTCAAAAGTGAAACTCCATCATTCGATTTTGCTAAGGTTTGGCTTAAAGGAGGGAAAAATGGTTGAGAAATTGGAAACAAATGCAACCTTTTAGGCCTTGGTTTCGATTTTTCCAAGTTTGCCTAAGGTCCAAAATATCTCGAAATCCCCTGAAAGTTTGTATGCATGGTTATCTCTCAAATGGCTACCTAAATTCTCTTTAAATTTCAATTACAAGAAAGTCAAAAAAAATAACATCTCTTAGAGCTTTACTTGACCAACCTTGAATAACGACCAAAATAGCTCCGAACATCATGAAAGTTAGTATGCACTCTTATCTACCAAATGCGCTGATAAATATACATTTAAATTTTAATTTTGAGAAATAGGTCAAACGTGAAACTCTGTTGTGCAGTTTTTCTAAGGTTGGGCTTAAAGAGGGTGAAAATATTTTGCAACATCGTGAAATTTCATGTGCAAGATTGTCTATCAAAAGGACATCCAAATCTATGAGCAAATTTCAATTCTGAGAAACTGCTCAAAAGTGAAACTCCAAATCTATGATCAAATTTCAACTCCGAGAATTTGGTGAAAAGTGAAACTTCGTCATTCGATTTCGCTAAGGTTTGGCTTAAAGGAGGGGATATTGGCTTTGAAAAATTGGAAACAAATGCAACCTTTTATATCTTGGTTTCACCAAGTTTGGCTAAGGTCCAAAATAGCTCAAAATCCCCTGAAAGTTTGTATGCATGGTTATCTCTCAAATGGGTACCTAAATTCTCTTTCAAATTTCAATTACAAGAAAGCCAAAAAAATAACATCTCTTAGACCTCTACTTGACCAACCTTGAATAACGACCAAAATAGCTCCGAACATCATGAAAGTTAGCATGGACTCTTATCTACTGAATGCGCTGATAAATCTACGACTAAATTTTAATTTTGAGAAATTAGTCAAAAGTGAAACTCCGTTGTGCGGTTTTGCTAAGGTTTGGCTTAAAGGAAAAAGTCCAAGCTTTTAGGCCTTGGTTTGACCAAGTATGAGCAACTTTGAATTCTGAGAAACTTCTCAAAAGTGAAACTCTATCGTGCGGTTTCACTAGGGTTCGGCTTAAAAGGGGTCAAAATAATAGCTCGAAACGTTGGAAAATTTGACGTCCATGATTGTTTATCCAATGGGCAGCCAAATCTATAATCAACTTTCTGTTCTAAGAATTACGTCAAAAGTTTAACTCGATCATACAATTTTGTTAGGGTTTGGCTTAAAGGAGCTAAAAATAACTATGAACATCGTGAAAGTTGGTGTGCACACTTATCATCCAAATGCGCATCAAAAGAAATGATCAAATTTTAATTCCGAGAAATTTGTAAAAAGTGAAACTCCGTTGTGCGGTTTCGCAAAGGTTGGGGTTAAAGGGGGTGAAAATAGCTCGAAACATCACGAAATTTGGAGTGCATGCTTGTCTATCAAATGGGCATCCAAATCTATGATCAAATTTCAATTGCGAGAAAATTGTCAAAAGTGAAACTTCGTCGTGTATTTTCCCTAGAGTTCACCTTAAAGTGGGTCCAAATAGCTCGAAACATTGCAAAATTTGGCGTGCACGCTTGTATATCAACCAGACATCCAAATCTATGATCAAATTTCAATTTTGGGAATTAGGTCAAAAGTGAAACTCCATCATGCGGTTTCGCTAAGGTTTGGCTTAAAGGAGGGAAACCTAGCTCTGAACATCACTAAATTTAGCAGGCACTCTTATCTACCAAATGGGCATCTAAATCTATGATAATATTTCAATTCTAAGAAATTGGTCAAAAGAGAAACTTTATCGTTGCTTTCGCTAAGGTTGCAATTAAAGGGAATGAAATAGCTCGGAACGTCGCGAAAGTTAGCATGTACGCTTGTTTAATCCCAACCTCAGCAAAACCATACAATAGGGTTTCACTTTTGACTAATTTCTCAGAATTAAAATTTGATCGTAGATTTATCTTAGCATTTGGTAGATAACAGTTCCCACCAACTTTCACGATGTTCAAAGTTATTTTGGTCATTATTTAAGGTTGGTCAAGCAAAGGTATAAGAGATGCTATTTTTTCGACTTTCTTGTAAGTGAAATTTGAAAGAGAATTTAGGTACCCATTTGAGAGATAACCATGCATACATACTTTCAAGGGATTTCAAGCTATTTTGGACCTTGGTCAAACTTGGTCAAACCAAGGTCCAAAAGGTTGCACTTTTTTCCAATTTCTTAGAAATCAAATTTAAAAGTAGATTTAGATACCCATTTAAGAGGCATGCATAAAAACGTGCACGACGGAGTTTCACTTTTAACCAATTTCTTGGAATTAAAATTTAATCCTAGTTTAAATGCACATTTGGAAAATAAGAGTGCATGCCAACTTTCACGATGTTGAGAGCTATTTTCAGCATCTTTAAGCCAAAGCCTAACAAAACTACACAATGCAGTCTTAGCTTTCACCATATTCTCAGAATTGAAACCTGATCAGATGTTTGGATGCATCTTGGATAGACAAGCATGCACGCCAACTTTCACGATGTTTGAAGCTATTTTAACCCCCTTTAAGTCCAACCCTATCAAAACCGCACAACGGAGTTTCACTTTCAAGCGGTTTCTTAGAATTTAAATTTGATCATAAATTTGGATGCCCATTTGATGAACAAGCGTGCATGAAAAATTTTGAGACATTCCAAAATATTTTCACCCCCTTTAATCCCAACCTTAGAAAAACCGCACAACGAAGTTTCACGTTTGATTAATTTCACAAAATTAAAATTTAATCATAGATTTATCGGCGCATTTGGTAGATAAGAGTCCATGCTAACTTTCTTGATGTTCAGATCTATTTTGGTCATTATTCAAGGTTGGTCCAGTAAAGGTCTAAGAGATGTTATTTTTTCGGCTTTCTTGTAATTAAAATTTGGAAGAGAATTTAAGTACCCATTTGAGAGATAACCATGCATACAAACTTTCAGGGGATTTTGAGCTATTTTGGACCTTAGGAAAAATTGGTGAAACCAAGACATAAAAGGTTGCATTTGTTTCCAATTTCTCAAAGCCAATTTTCCCTCCTTTAAGCCAAGCCTTAGCGAAATCAAATGATGGAGCTACACTTTTGACCAAATTCTCAGAGTTGAAATTTGATCATAGATTGGGATGCCCATTTGATATAAAAACATGCACGGCAACATTTGCAATGGTCCGAGCTATTTGGACCCCTTCGAGCCCAACTCTAGCGAAAATGAATGACGGAGTTTCACTTCTGACTAATTTCTCAGAATTGAAATTTGATCATAGATTTGGATGGCCGTTTGATAGATAACCATGCACTCCAACTTTCGCGACGTTTTGAGCTATTTTCACCCCCTGTAATGCCAAGCTTTGTGAAATCACATGACGGAGTTTCACTCTTGACAAATTTCTCAGAATTAAAATTTGATCATAGATTTAGATGTGCATTTGGAAGACAAGAGTGGACACCAACTTTCATGATGTTCAGAGTTATTTTCGACACCTTTAAGCCAAACCCTAACAAAATCGCACGATGGAGTTTTGATTTTGACCAACTTCTAAGAATTAAAACTTGATCATATATTTGGATGCCCATTAGATAAACAAGCATGCACGCCAACTTTCGCAATGTTCCAAGCTATTTTGACCACCTTTAAACCCAACCCTAGCGAAAACGCATGATGAAGTTTCACTTTTGAGCAGTTTCTTATAATTGAAATTTGATCATATATTTGAATGCCCATTTGATAGACAAGCGTGCATGCGAAATTTCGAGACGTTCCAAAATAATTCACCCCTTTAATCCCAACCTCAGCAAAACCATACAACAGAGTTTCACTTTTGACTAATTTCTTAGAATTAAAATTTGATCGTAGATTTATCTTAGCATTTGGTAGATACCAGTGCACACCAACTTTCACTATGTTTGAAGTTATTTTGCTCATTATTTAAGGTTGGTCAAGCAAAGGTCTAAGAGATGTTATTTTTTCGACTTCCTTGTAATTGAAATTTGAAAGAGAATTTAGGTAGCCATTTGAGAGATAACCATGCATACACACTTTCAGGGGATTTCAAGCTATTTTGGACCTTGGTCAAACCAAGGCCTAAAAGTCCAATTTCCTAGAAATCAAATTTAAAAGTAGATTTAGATACCCATTTGGGCACTTAATCAAGGTTGGTCAAACCAAGTTCTAGGAAATGCACTTTTCTTGACATTCTTGAAATTGAAATTTGAAACTATATTTAGGCACCCATTTGAGAGATAATCCCTACATGTAGATTTTTTTTGGATTGTGAGGCATTTTGGACCTCGGTCAAACTTTGTCAAACCAAGGCCTAAAACGTTGCATTTTTCACTTTTTCTTATAATTCAAAATTTGAAGTAGATTTAGATACCCATTTCAAAGATAGGCATGGACACCTATTTTATGCTATTTGGAGCTATTTTGGCCCTCATTCAAGGAATGCCAAACAAAAGCTGAAAAGATGCACTTTTGTTGACTTTTTAAGAAGTGAAATTTGAGAGTAGATTTATGTACCCATTTCAATAAACAAGCGTACACGCTAACTTTCGTGACGTTCCGAGCTATTTCATTCCCTTTAATTGCAACCTTAGTGAAAGCGATGATAAAGTTTCTCTTTTAACCAATTTCTTAGAATTGAAATATTATCATAGATTTAGATGCCCATTTGGTAGATAAGAGTGCCTAGCAAATTTAGTGATGTTCAGAGCTCTGTTTCCCTCCTTTAAGCCAAACCTTAGCGAAACCACGTGATGGAGTTTCACTTTTGAACTAATTCCCAAAATTGAAATTTGATCATAGATTTGGATGCCTGGTTGATATACAAGCGTGCACGCCAAATTTTGCAATGTTTCGAGCTATTTGGACCTGCTTTAAGCTGAACTCTAGCGAAAATGCACGACGAAGTTTCACTTTTGACAATTTTCTCGCAATTGAAATTTGATCATAGATTTGGATGCTCATTTGATAGACAATTGTGCACTCCAACTTCCATGACTTTTCGAGCTATTTTCACCCCCTTTAACCCCAACCTTTGCGAAACCACACAACAGAGTTTCACTTTTTACAAATTTCTTGGAATTAAAATTTGATCATTTCTTTTGATGCGCATTTGGATGATAAGTGTGCACACCAACTTTCATGATGTTCATAGTTATTTTTAGCTCCTTTAAGCCAAACCCTAACAAAATTGTATGGTCGAGTTTCACTTTTGATGTAATTCTTAGAACAGAAAGTTGATTATAGATTTGGCTTCCCATTGGATAAACAATCATGCACGACAAATTTTGCATCGTTTCGAGCTATTATTTTGACCCCTTTTAAGCCAAACCCTAGTGAAACCGCACGACAGAGTTTCACTTTTGAGCAGTTTCTCAGAATTCAAAGTTGCTCATACTTGGTCAACCCAAGGCCTAAAAGCTTGCACTTTTTCCTTTAAGCCAAACCTTAGCGAAATCGAGTGATGGAGTTTCAATTTTGACCAAATTCCTGGAGTTGAAATTTGATCATATATTTGGATGTCCTTTTGATAGAAAAACATGCACGCCAACTTTTGCAATGGTGGGAGCTATTTCGACCACTTCGAGCCCAACTCTAGCAAAAATGAACGACGGAGTTTCACTTCTGACTAATTTCTTAGAATTCAAATTTGATCATAGAGTTGGATTCCCGATTGATAGATAACCGTGCACTCCAACTGTCGTGACATTTTGAGCTATTTTCACCCCTTGTAACCCCAATCTTAGCAAAACCGCATGATGGAGTTTCACTCTTGACAAATTTCTCAGAATTAAAATTTGATCATAGATTTAGATGTGCATTTGGAAGATAAGAGTGCACGCCAACTTTCATGATGTCTAGAGTTATTTTTGACTCCTTAAAGCCAAAACCTAACAAAATCGAACGATGGAGTTTTGCTTTTGACCAACTTCCAATAATTGAAACTTGCTCATAGATTTGGATGCCCATTGGATAAACAAGGATGCACACCAACTTTCACAATGTTCCAAGCTATTTTGACCACCTTTAAGCCCAACCCCAGCGAAAAAGCATGATGAAGTTTCACTTTTGACTAGTTTCGTATAATTGAAATTTCATCATAGATTTAAATGCCCATTTGATAGACAAGCGTGCACATGAAATTTCCAGAAATTCCAAAATATTTCACCCCATTTAATCCCAACCTCAAAAAAACCATACAACAGAGTTTCACTTTTGACTAATTTCTCAGAATTAAAATTTGATCGTAGATTTATCTTAGCATTTGGAACATAACAGTGCACACCAACTTTGACGATGTTCAATGTTATTTTGGTCATTATTCAAGGTTTGTCAAGCAAAGTTCTAAGAGATTCTATTTTTTTGACTTTCAGTAACTAAGGTACCCATTTGAGAGATAACCATGCATACACACTTTCAGGGGATTTTGAGCTATTTTGGACCTTGGTTAAACTTGGTCAAACCAAGGACGAAAAGGTTGCACTTTTTTCCAATTTCTTAGAAATCAAATTTAAAAGTAGATTTAGATACCCATTTAAGAGGCACACATAAAAATGTGCACAATGGAGTTTCACTTTTAACCAAGCATGCACGCCAACTTTCGTGACGTTTCGAGCTATTTTGACCCCCTTTAAGCCCAACCCTGTCGAAACCGCATGAAGGAGTTTCATTTTCGAGCAGTTTCTTAGAATTTAAATTTGATTATAAATTTGGATGCCCATTTGATGAACAAGAGTGCATGAAAACTTTTGAAACATTCCAAAAAAATTTCACCCCCTTTAAGCCCAACCTTAGCAAAACCGCACAACGAAGTTTCACGTTTGACTAATTTCTCAAAATTAAAATTTAGTCATAGATTTATTGGCACATTCAGTAGATAAGAGTCCATTCTAATTTTCATGATGTTCAGAGCTATTTTGGTCATTATTCAAGGTTGGTTAAGTAAAGGTCTAAGAGATGTTATTTTTTCGGCTTTCTTGTAATTGAAATTTGAAAGAGAATTTAGGTACCCATTTGAGAGATAACCATGCATACAAACTTTCAGGGGATTTCGAGCTATTTTGGACCTTAGCCAAACTTGGTGAAACCAAGATATAAAAGGTTGCATTTGTTTCCAATTTTTCAAAGCCAATATCCCCTCCTTTCAACCAAACCTTAGTGAAATCGAATGATGAAGTTTCCCTTTTGACCAAATTCTCGGAGTTGAAATTTGATCATAGATTTGGAGTTTCACTTTTGAGCAGTTTCTCGGAATTGAAATTTGCTCATAGATTTGGATGTCCTTTTGATGGACAAGCTTGCACATGAAATTTCATGATGTTGTGAAATATTTTCACCCGCTTTAAGCCCAACCTTAGAAAAACTGCACAACGGAGTTTCACGTGTGACTAATTTCTCAAAATTAAAATTTAATCGTAGATTTATCGGCGCATTTGGTAGATAAGAGTGCATACTAACTTTCATGAACGGTTCGGAGCTATTTTGGTCATAATTCAAGGTTGGTCAAGTAAAGCTCTAAGAGATGTTATTTTTTTGACTTTCTTGTAATTGAAATTTAAAGAGAATTTTGGTAGCCTTTTGAGAGATAACCATGCATACAAACTTTCAGGGGATTTCGAGATATTTTGGACCTTAGGAAAACTTGGTGAAACCAAGGCCTAAAAGGTTGCATTTGTTTCCAATTTCTCAACCATTTTCCCCTCCTTTAAGCCAAACCTTAGCAAAATCGAATGATGGAGTTTCACTTTTGACCACATTCTTGGAGTTGAAATTTGATCATAGATCTAGATGCTCGTTTGATATAAAAACGTGCACGCCAACATTTGCAATAGTTTGAGCTATTTGGACCCCTTCGAGCCCAACTCTAGCGAAAATGCACGACGGAGTTTCACTTCTGACCAATTTCTTAGAATTTAAATTTGATCATAGATTTGGATGCCCATTTGATAGATAACCGTGCACTCCAACTTTCACAACGTTTTGAGCTATTTTCACCCCCTTTAACCCCATTCTTAGCTAAACCACATGACGGAGTTTCACTGTTGACCAATTTGGAAGATAAGAGTGCACACCAACTTTCATGATGTTCAGAGTTATTTTTGACTCCTTTAAGCCAAACCCTAACAAAACCGTAGGATGGAGTTTCGCTTTTGACCAACTTCTAAGAATTAAAACTTGATCATAGATTTGTATGCCCATTAGATAAACAAGCATGCACACCAACTTTCACAACGTTCCAAGCTATTTTGACAACCTTTAAGCCCAACCCTAGCAGAAACACATGACAGATTTGCACTTTTGAGCAGTTTCTTATAATTGAAATTTGATCATAGATTTGAATGTCCATTTGATAGATAAGCGTGCACGTGAAATTTCGAGACATTACAAAATATTTCACCCCCTTTAATCCCAACCTCTGCAAAACCATACAATAGAGTTTCACTTTTGACTAATTTCTCGGAATTAAAATTTGATTGTAGATTTATCTTAGCATTTGGTAGATAAAAGTGCACACCAACTTTCACAATGCTCGAAGTTGTTTTGGTCATTATTCAAGGTTGGTCAAGCAAAGGTCTAAGAGATGCTATTTTTTCGACTTTCTTGTAAGCGAAATTGGAAAGAGAATTTAGGTACCCATTTGAGAGATAACCATGCATACACACTTTCAAGGGACTTTGAACTATGTTGGACCTTCGTCAAACTTGGTTAAACCAAGGTCTAAAAGGTTGCACTTTTTGCCAATTTATTAGAAATAAAATTTAAAAGTAGATTTAAATACCCATTTAAGAGGCACACATAAAAACGTGCACGACGGAGTTTCACTTTTAACCAATTTCTTGGAATTAAAATTTAATCATAGATTTAAATGTGCACTTGGAAAATAAGAGTGCATGCCAACTTTCACGATGTTGAGAGCTATTTTCAGCATCTTTAAGCCAAACACTAACAAAACTGCACGATGTAGTCTCAGCTTTGACCAAATTCTCAGAATTGAAACTTGATCAGATGTTTGGATTCATATTGGATAGACAAGCATGCACGCCAACTTTCATGATGTTTTGAGCTATTTTGACCCCGCTTAAGCCCAACCCTGTCGAAACCGCACGATGGAGTTTCACTTTCGAGCAGTTTCTTAGAATTTAAATTTGATTATAAATTTGGATACCCATTTGATGAACAAGCGTGCATCTAAACTTTTGAGAAATTCCAAAATATTTTCACCCCCTTTAAGCCCAAAACACATATTTCATTAAATTTGTAATTATTTAGTGGATCTAGAATTTAGAACTTCCGCTAGATTGAGTTCTTTCAAAATGAAAAAAGTCATAGCCTTTGAATCTTTACATAATTTCTATTAAGATTATTTATAGTTTGTATTAAATGTTAATTTGATTAAATTATTTTATAACATAATACCAACATTGTATTTGTTATTACACCAATTATAAATATTGTCATATTTATTATTTTTGTCTTTGTTGAGTATGTTGTTTTATTTTTGGAAGTTGGCACCATTTATAATCAAAACGAGAAAATATTTTATGACTTTAAAGTCTAAGTTTTACCCTTGTAATGATTAAAATAAATTATGAATTAAAGTAGCAACATAATTTTTTATTATTATTGTTGGTGGTGGTAGTGTATTAAAAACTAAGTTGATGAATGTTTGCTTTATGAATAATAGATTAACATGAG